>JALPQI010015022.1:0-24589 GCA_025490895.1 Thaumatotibia leucotreta | reverse complement strand
CATCTTTCACGTCTAAATTATTCACATTTACCGACTTTTTCTACTGAAAATCTTTCACCATACCTTATACTCTGTTTGGTTAGATATTTAAAAAAAAGGTAAACAAAGTCTTGCAGTTTCTTTTTATTGAAAACTACGAGTAGAAAATAAATTTCACCAAATATACATAATATAACAAGGAAATACAGCGATTTACATTGTTTCGATCTATTAGGTACCTAGTTTGGATTTTTAAGTACATTTTTCAATAAAAAGATACTGCAAGATTTTTTACCTTTCTTAAATACCTAACCAAACAGAGTATAGAGAAGAAGAAGAGAAAGTACGTTCCATTCCAATAGTGACATAAAAACTTGATCACACTGCGCTCTGCAAAGTTTTTCAAAGTCGGCTAAGTTCTGATTTGATTATCCCACGGTATAGATATCGTAAAAACACAAGTTACTAGCTTCTACCCTTTCGTAGGGCGGTAACTTATATTGAAAGTTTTACACGTGAACTTCGGAATATCTTTGCAGGTTGACCGTGATTAAATGGGGACGATTGTTTTATCTGTGCTCTGACGATTATGTGACGAAAATTGTAGTTGGTTCGATTTCAGGGAGAAGCAAGTCATTTGTTGAAAAACTTTGAATGCTGTTGTATTTGCCTTTAAATATATAACATAAAGGTGCATTCAAACTAAAAGAGCATTCGCTGTTCTAACCTCCCACTCTACGAAATTCGATCGGTACACAAAACGTGATTGATTAATTTCGTAGAACGGGCGCTAGAACAGTGTCTTTTGGTTTAAACGCACCTTACAATCTTCTTTCAGCAAAATATCGTCTCTAGAATATTTAAGGGTTTACCCTTCATGTCCCATAGTCATGAGACGCCCTGTATATATTATATCGAATTTTTATTTAAAACATGCTCAGGGTGGCCGTGTAGTGACAACAGAAAAAATACATTTGACACCAACGCAACTCTTCCCGTGGGTGTCGTCAGAGACGACTAAGGGATTGAAGTGTCACTGACCATTCTTTGATAGAAGATTGATGATGGGCAGTAGCGTCATCATAGTGGACACATTACTGTGATAGCCAATTCGCTTGCCCAGCGTGGCGATTATGGGCATTTACCTCCTAATGCGTCTTTACGGAGAGGATACTAATAGGAGAGGCCTACGTCCAGCAATGGACTGAGATAGGCTGATGATGTGATTGCCATACAAAAACATTAGTAGAATATTACACACGTTTCACAATAAAATGTGCATATCTACATAATATACAAAAACAGATATTATCTTCGAACTTTTATTAATTCAAAACAAATTACGCATTATTCGTATTTCGTGTTGTAACGCGTAAGAATGCAATAATTAAATTATACTCGTACATTATGATTGGGTTTTCTTATAAGCATTTATTTATTTATTTATGGAACGTGTTTATATAAAAACATTAAAATGAAGAAAAGAGGAGTACCTATCCAGCGCTATTCACGATGATTAAAAAATCAAAATTGAGTAGAAGTACCAAACCTAACCTTCCCCCTTACTCACTTAAAACGTTAAGGTTTCTGTTAAATAAATTTCTATTCACAATAATACATTACGTTATATTTTTGGTGAAAAATCATGGTGACAATGTTTTATTAATTAAGATAAATTCAAACTATAATGAGGATTATGTCACGGGTATCATGCCGCAGGTGGATCTTTTAGAGGGTATTTTCTCTTTATATATATGTAAATTGTTATTATTTTAATTTTAGTATAATTATTTTATTTTAATTTGTATTATTTGTTTTAATTTAAATATGGAAATCCCTTCTACGTAAATAAAACTATAATGAGTGTTTTATTTGCTGCTTCAATGATTTGAAATATTTGTTACTTCACGAATGTTTTGTGTTCGCTTCAGTACTATTATCTGGAGTATAATTTCGAGTCTTTTAATATTTCCTCCTCAGCGAAACGCCAGATATTCTATAAATCTTCGTAAATATTCCTTGTATCTGCATTTACATCTAGCAATGACGCAGCATAACTTACGGGAATGTTGAATAGCTATATCTAGGCCGAAATCTAGGCTAGGCAGTCTAGCCTGGCCTGTTCTAGACGCTTCACCTATTACTGGAGTCTAGACTGAATAAAATCATTAGGTCGTGATGGACAGCTATCGCGATAAAGTTAGGCTGACGGCCATCATTTTTTACGGTTGCGAAAGAAAAAGGTAGTATGTTAGGTCGAAAATGTACGTTTGTATTTTGGTGTTTTAGTAAGATTACCATACGTGACCAAAGTACTTAGTAAAACAAAATAATACACGGTGCTTGCGAGGAAGCCGCATAAATAGGTACTTTAAAACACGTATTTTAGAACGTATTCTGAAAACACAAATCAAATTATTTATTAACTAAATATATAACCGCGAAAGCTGTGCACGTGGGTTCGATCTCCACCTCATACGTTAGGTGATCTTGCACGTTTTTCTTTGGTATATGACATCTAATATTTATAACGTATTTTTAGGTCAAATGAAGGCAAATATATTACGTTAAATGACAATAATAAATACTTTATTAATAAAAACGAAATATTAGGATATTTCCGAAACAAAATATGTTACCCTTCCCTTAAAAAGTGCACTTTCTGACAATACAAGAGTCACTAAAAAAGTTTGAGAGAAACAGAAAAGAAATAGAGAAATATAATTGCCGGTATATTTAATATTTTGATTTTTTTGGTAATTAATAAAAACCTTTTACCGCCAAACATTACCTATGAAAGACTGTCTTGATTTACTTGTGGAGGTACAATTTCTTGATAGACGAACGTCAGTTCCAGATAATCCGCGTCAGCTAGCATACTTGTATTGCCCTAAAAAGTCGAATCGTCATGTATTGTATGACTTTGGCAGCATTCGTTATTTATCTACGATATCTATGTTACTAGTACAAACATACGAATCTACTACTTCACTAATATAACGACCTAGTCATAAAACAGTGATATAACATTAAGTCAATATTTTCGGGTTTAACCCGAACCAACTTCGTGAAGTTAACGTCCGGAAGTAACTGTCGACGTAATCAAGTCTCCAGAATATTGCGGCTCTATGGCTGTAGCATCATCATAATCATCAGCCTGTAATAGTCCACTGCTGGACGAAGGCCTCTCCTATTAAACTATGCGAATAGACGCATTAGGAGGTAAATGCCCATAATCGCCAAGCTGGGCAAGCGGATTGGCGATCGCAGTAATGTGTCTACAATGATGACGCTGCCCATCATCAATCGTCATCAAAAATGGTCAGTGACACTTCAATCGAGTTGGGGTGGTGACAAATGTATTCTTACTGCCGTCACCACACGTCCAATAGCTGTAGCAAAGATGTATAAATATGTGATGAGTAAAATATCATCGTAGGACCTTCTTGGGTCATTGTCAATTGAAAAACAAAATGTCCGAAGTCCCATAGTCAAAAGTTAACAGCTTGTATAACCGTATGTTACGATTTTATTGCTTCGAGTTATACCGGGGAACGCAGTTGTTCCGTAAGCGTGACTATACTCTGTTTGGTTAGGTATTTAAAAAAAGGTAAACAATCTTGCAGTGTTATTGAAAAATTTAGTACTAGGTACTAAATGAATCAAAACAATGCAAATCACTGTATTTCCTTGTTATATTATGTATATTTGCTAAAACTTATTTTCTACTCGTAGTTTTCAATAAAAAGATACTGCAAGATTGTTTACCTTTTTTAAATACCTAACCAAACAGAGTATATACAGGGCGTCCCAAAGCTATGTATATGTAGCGGAGCCGAAAGGAAGGCTCCTTAAATTAATATCAGTGATATTTTGCTCAAACAACACTTAACCCTTTGCACGCCGATCACGAACATAACTCGTTATTTTCGCAGTTGTGATCTTAAACTCTATTGATAACATATATTATTACAGTTAAAATGGGTTAATTTTATTTTCAAAGTAAGTAACTGGCTGACTGGCATTTGATGTCTTTGCGAATATCGTGAAATACGTTCGTAGATTTATTTTTACGTTCATACAAATAAATATTAATCATTTCAACAAGAAATGATGTAAGTTAGGTTAAGTAGATTAGTTAGATTTATTATATGTACATAAAATGTAGTTTTGAATATAAATAAATATGGACAAGATATGTATCACAAGGTTTAAAGTTTTAAGTTGGTGAAAAGACCAAGATTGTAATCCGAAAGTGCGTGATTTTTCATTTATTATCTGGCGTACGGATAGATCGATTAATTTAAAATGCTCCATGATATTTTACCATAATATTTATATGATACCAGGAGCCTATTTCTCGAAAGCTTGTAACTTGCAATACAAATAGAAGTCATTATCTCATTAATAGTGTTAAAAAGAGACTTCCACTTGTATTACAAGTTACAATAAGGTTTCGAGAAACGGACCCCTGGTGTACAGCATTTTTAATAAAAGACGAAGGCTGTAACTAGCAATGTACAAGTTGCAGAAAGTTCTCAAAATTGCGGGAATATACTCGGAAATTCCCGAGAAATTTCATGAGAATTTAAGAGTAAGTTCTCATTGAGAATGTTTCCATGAGAAGTTATACAAAATGTGTTATAAATAATTATCAACATTAAATTGTCAGCCTCCGTAGCCTAGTTGGTAGTGACCCTGCCTACAAAGCTGGAGGTTCCGGGTACGAATCCCGCCGAGGGTATTATTTGTGTATTTATTTATCACAAATATTTGTTCCTTGGTCCTGGCTTTGCATATATTTAAGTATCTATTTGTATGTATTTATTATATATATCGTCGCCTGGTACCCACAGCACAAGCTTTAATTGAGCTTACCATTGAACTAGGTTGATTTGTGTAAGATGTCCCAAGATATATATTTTTTTTATTATTATTTTAAATCATAAATTAGTAAACAAGGCGGTAAATATAACTCATAAGGTCTTGGCATGATTATATTATTTGTTACATTGAGATTCCCGAGAATATTCTCTATGCATGTTTCGCAACTTATGAAATTTCTCCTCGGTACAATGCTAGCTGTAACCAATAAATCTAATCGCCCTTAAACAGTCTTTTCATATGTAAAAATGCGGTTCACCGACCTCTGAACTAAACGTTGTAAAGAAAGCAAAAATGTCCAGTGTGAAACATTTGTGTAGAAATAGACGAAAATCCCCTGGGATTTTGCTAATCGCTTTCTCCCTCACAGTAAAGACAGTGTTTAGAAGGCTTCGTAGCAAGAATTGTAAGGATTCCAGGATAAATTATACGAGAAATTTCATACAATCATTTAAAGTTAAACGATTTATATCCTATATCGACGCTTATTATGAATAACGCTGCATTTCAAGATGCTACAGTTCAATTCAGTTACAATTTCAATTCTAATAATGAAGTACTAGAATTCAAATTAAAAGCAAGTTTTTTTATGGACTTATGGAATACAGCGTTCTTCATGATAATCAACGATATATTGATTTAAACTTTTACGATTATCAGCCAAAGATCGGAAAAATATGCGCCATTCTTCGCAATAATATGGACATGACTCTTAACTTGATTGAATAAATAATCATTTAATAATTGTCATCATAATGGACACATTACTGCGATCGCCAACCCGCTTGCCCAGCGTGGCGATTATGGGCATTTACCTCCTAATGCGTCTATACGCATAGTTAATAGGAGAGGCCTACGTCCAGCAGTGGACTATCATAGGCTGATGATGATGAATTTTCTGAAAATTACATATTTGACACCGGCAACTATGAAACCCTTTCTAAATAGTCGCCTTAAAACTTCGAAATCAAATTTCAAAAAAATATTATTCAATTTATCAAATTTGGAGTCATGTTCATATTAATGTATGGTACCTATTTTGTACATCCCCCCCCCCCACTCATCGAGGCGTTAGATCCGGAAACGGAAAGGAAGGGTGAATCGGAACATTAATGATAACATTATAAAAGCCAACTTTATGATGAATTGGTCGACTTAATTTTCTTTTGCTCTAGTTTGGCGCGGTAAATTAAATTTTGATTTAATATTATCGGTTTTTGTTATTGTACGTACATCAATTTGTTTTGCACGGATTGCTATCAATTCGTTTTCAAAATTTACACGTTTAGTTGCGACAATATCACGCGAGTTTTTTATTAGTCGACTAAGGGATTGAAATGTCACTGACCATTATTTGATAAAAAATTGGTGATGAGCAGCGTCATCATAGTGGACATATTACTGCGATCGCCAATCCGCTTGCCCAGCGTGGTGATTATGGGCATTTACCTCCTAATGCATCTATAAGCTTAGCTAATAGGAGAGGCCTATATCCAGCAGTACTACGTACAGTAGTATGATGTGAGGCTGATGATGATGATAATGATGACATTTTTACTGTATAATATTTTTTTCGGTTACCGCGAGAATTACACATGAAATAAAACTATAAAAACGGATAAACTCGCGTGTATTAACTAATTTTAACTTCATTCCGACGTTTCGAACACTTTACAGGGTTCGTAGTCTGCGGATGACGGACAATGGAGGAAATTTGATAGACCTCCAACAAAATAAGAAATAGTGTTCGAAACGTCGGAATGAAGTTAAAATTAGTTAATATACGCGAGTTTATTCGTTTTCATGGTTCTATTTAATTTTTACTATACTTAAAAAAGCATAAATTTATTAAGATTGCCCGCAAACTAACTAAAACTCATAATCTATCAGCATTCAACATTCAACCTAAACCAGAACGCCAAATCCGCATTTTCTGAAACCAGTACAAGCTTCCTGAAATAGGTTAGCCCGAAGGATGGCATTTTTATTTCAGTGGCCTGCGGTCATTGACCTCACCCACTTCAGACTGGCTAGAATGCTGCCTTTTTTACGGCAGCCTGTTTTAAGAGAATGTCTTTAGATATAGCGATGTGAGCGAAATAGTGTATAATTGAGGAAACTTATAATTTAAATATGCAAGAATTATGTTATAACAGATTTACCCCTATACTCATTAAAATAGACGCTGAGTATTATTTCTCTTTCGGTCTTATTAATATGTATATAAGTGCAAAAGGGACCAACAATACTTAGCGTCTTGTTAAGTTCATCATCATCATATCAGCCGGAAGACGTCCACTGCTGAACATAGGCCTCCCCCAAAGATTGCCACAATGACCGGTCCTGTGCCACCCGCATCTAGCGGACACCTTACTAAGTGAAGAGGCGTTTATGAATAAGGTAGTTAAAATCTTAAGCAATGTGCTAGTTTTATGGAGCAGCATTTTTTTATAAGTAACTAACAAGAGACTGAAACATGTTTAAATATTTTTTCTACTCCCGTACTTTTTTTTGTCATTTACATGGTCGTGAACACACCCGTAAGCCCCTACCTTACAGATGTCCAAACAAGTCTATATTGTCTATTCCCTATAATCGCATTCTGCAATACACGCAGTGCGTTTTTGAAGTTTAAGACACCTCGTGTACACACGACGTAATTAAATATATGGCTGTCAGTTCGGCTTCGCCTCAAATTATTACCCACGCCACTCACCTTTTTTGACCTCTCTTAAACAAGGGTTGCATAAAATACTATAGCGCAACGAGTTACTTAATGTAAGTCGATAATTGATTGACATGTTTCGATCCATTAAGATTGTTACGAACTCATTGGTGGTTACTCTGTGCCGACCTACTGTGACATTTTGACATATGATATGACTTTCTGGGTAGTACGGTTTTTCTTTCGGCATCTTATTTACGTATTTCCTTACAAACATTCTGATCTTTTTTTTAATTATACACCTACTACGTACAATTAATTCAAACTATCCTATAATAACTCCATTTTCCTATGATGCGTTGTGATTATAATTCTTCGGAATTACCTATACTTAAAATATATTAAGGTCCATTTAGAGCATTCGCTCTTTCTATCCTCCACTCTACGAAATCAACGGATTTCGACGAAACCCGTTTTGTGTAACGAACGAATTTCGTAGAGTAAGGGATAGAATGAGCAATCGTTCGTTTGGTCTAAATCCACCTTAATATTTTTAACAGTTTCATGTTTATTCCGGACATGTGGGGTAAAATATCTATACACAATTCCGTTTTTTATTTATAATAATTGAGATTTGTACGATTCAGGCGTTGGTTCTTTATATTTGTTGTTAGGTACCGCACAAAATTGTTGATTTCAGCAATTTTAAAATCAATACTCGTGATAATTTACCCGTTCAAAATTATTTTAATGATATGCATATGTAGGTATATAAGTACCTCGTACGTACCGCGTACTAAAGACCGAAGAGCTGGCGACTTCCTCGCACAACGCATCAGTATTGCGATACAGCGAGGAAATGACGCCAGCATCCTCGGTACTATGCCACAAGATATAGGTTAGATTAGTTCGATTTAATCTATGTATATAAATTGTAGTTTTGTATATAAATATGATAAAAAAGTACCTCGTTAAATATTAAGATCTATATGCCAATCCAATATGTATATTTCTGTTCGTATGCCACCATGAAGTTTTTTTTATGAAGCTCTCAATAAAAAATGCTTTTAAATCGAACTGGAATATTGGTAATTAAGTTTAAATACTAGTAGCACCTGCTACTATACCCATTTGTTATATTTCAATTTAGGTAGATACGAGTATATTATTACACTTGAAAAGAAAAGGGGTAGATAGTCTTAAATTAAAATCAGTTGCCCATTTGGCGCCGAAATGCGTTTACCTAAGTACCTATCATATTATTTTTGTTATTAATTTAAGTAGCTTAGTTTTTTTTCAATAATGTGATAAAATGTTTAGATTATTTTCTTAGCGTATTAAGGCCCTAAATATCTTGAATATGTTGTGTATCGAAAATGGCGCATAAAATGGTATTATTACGAAAAGTAACGCGTTTAATTAATTTATAGCAAACGCTGAAAATCAAAGCATATTTATTCTATAAATCATTACATAATATCTTTGAGATTTCTTCCTCGCACAACGCATCAGTATTGCGATACAGCGAGGAATATGCCGCAAGCATCCTCGGTACAACGCCACAAGGGTCAATCTTAGATATAGGTTAGGTTAAGTAGATTAGTTTAATCTATGTACAATTGTACATAAATTGCAGTTTTTAAAATAAACATTAAAATAATAGCTTTTAGGAATACCAAACATGATTTCGAGAGCAACAACAAAGTAGAAAATACAAAAAAATATAATGTATCATTTTCCAGTGTACTCAGCAAAGCAATGTATCAACTGACATGATAATAATTATGACGACTATGTCAACTATATAAAAATATTATCAAGGAAAACCTAAACTTTGCAATGCGGCGTACCTACTTCAATTTAGTATTTATACTATTCAGTTTATTTCAGCATAAAATAAACGTTTTTAATTATTTCAAGCTCATTGTAAAGTTGCATTGCAAAGTTTAGGCTGTAAAAAAATATTAACTAGGTAAAATAATTCTTTATAACTTGTTAAACTATTAGGTTTTCACCATTTTCGCTATCTACTTTTTCTTGACCTGTCACGGAATACTTTTCTGATCCATCGAGGAAAAAATAAACGACTAAAATTGATTAGATGTTGAAATTATAAGCATTAAATTATATTATAATTCCTTTTAAATGCCTTCAGCTTTTTATAGATTACAGATTCACATTCGCTCTACGAAACTGTTCATTCTAACCTAACATCTAATTTTGCATTGATATATAGAGCTTGAAATAAACTTCTAAAAAGAGGCTATTACAAGTAGTTACTTCGTTATAATTAATAAAATAATTTATAGACTAATTGATTTAAAATCCAGATTAAAAATATCAGCCAAAATAACTGCTATCCTCTCATACCAGTCAAAAAAGGACAGCTTAAAATCTGACAGATACGATTGGATCGGAAAATCAGTCTTAAGGCGCTCTGAACTATCTTAACCCCATCAGCGACCAGAGCGCTCGATCCCAACTCATGCTGTAAGTGTCAGCATTAAAAGCCCCTACAGACGGGGCGGGGCACACGCAAATGACAGCGTCGCGCTCCCGATCGATCCACCACGCGCCCGCAACCCCCTTCCCCCCCACACGTACGCATACACGCACACACACTAATGTCCTACCAAATGGACCGGGAATATAAAACTGACATTAAAAAACCCTTCAAAAACAAAATTTACAAGCATGTCAATGTTGATGTTATTACATAACAGGTTGCTAAAGCGATTAGCTGCGCGTAGTTAATTGTGTTGCCACGTGGCAATTATTTACCTGGCACACGTGTCAAAGCATGTGCTTTATTACTACAAAGCGTGTGTGAAAACAGCGTTAATGTAAAATGGGGCGAACCTAATGAATTCGCATGCGTTGAGATACGAGCCTTTGCTGGAAATCACTTCACGGAACACACACTGTCAACAACGGTCGCGGGTCATGGCGTGCGAATCGCGTGGCGGCCGGCGGTTGACTGGCGCGCGCCGGCCCTGCATCCGTGCAGCGAGCGGGTTGAAGTTTCACTGACGTTCAAACTTCGAAGGGTCACTGAAACAAACCCTTTGGGATAAGGGTTAAAGGCTTCGCTTAAGGGATCGGAACTATGGGTGCAAAACTTTGACAAAACTTGTCAAGTGGACATGAAAGCGCACATACAACCATAAAATACACACCCAAACATTGTAAGTTCAAGATTCCAATGCAGGCAATAAAATTGGAAACATTTTTCAAGATTAGAAAACATCAATTTGTTTTTATAATTAAAGAAATTGATATTGAAGTTACTTTTTTACAATGCGGATAATCGCACAATGTCGTAACAGATTTGCTTACCATTGAAAAAATTTACTGCGAAAGACTCTGGTTATCACGGGATTCAAACCCGCCTGCTCTGAGTTATATATTTAGTTATATTTTACAATAATATTTATATTTTTCTCGGATAAAGTGTTTCTATATGTCAATTCAAGTTTATATTTCACGCGGGTTACCTACTCACGTTTTTAAGTCGAAAAATGTAACTTGGTACCCATTTATATATCACAAATATTTGCTCCTTTTGATCGTGGCTGTCTATGTATTTAAGTATCTATATGTATATATCTACCTCGTCGCATTGGTACCCATATCACAAGCCTTAATTGAGCTTACCATAGGACAAGGTCGATGCCCCAAGATATTTATTTATATTATTTTTTTAAAGCCGTATGGTGACGGTAGTAAGAATACATTTGTCACCACCCCTACAGTAGGGGTGGTGACAAATGTATTCTTACGACACCTGTACACCGACAACTTAAATTTCACCATACTCTAATTCGAGAAATGACGCTTACTCTCAGCTAGTAACTCCTCTTGCAGGTGTCGTAAGAGTCGACTAAGGGATTGAAGTGTCACTTACCATTATTTGATAAAAGATTGATGATGGGCAGCAGCGTCATCATAGTGGACACATTACTGCGATCGCCAATCCGCTTGCACAGCGTGGCGATTATGGGCATTTACCTCCTAATTTTCTATACGCATAGTTAATAGGAGAGGCTTACGTCCAGCAGTGGACTATCATAGGCTGATGATGACTTATTTTAAGTTGTGCCAAAAGTATTATGACAAAAGGACCCGTGAAATCTATCTGTACTTTTCCCTCTGCCAACACGACACAGAATTTTATGTCAGGGATAGTGCAATACCGCGTAACTAACAAATTCAATTAGGGACAATTTGAGTGTCAATTGTTTGATATTTGAACTCTATCTGCTTTGGTAGTTACGCGGTATTGCACTATACCCAACGTTATGCCAATCACGTTTCAAGCCGGTCAGAGCTCTAGAAGGCTGCCAATTTTCAGCCACGGAAAGGGCGATTTCTTTATTTTCAAGACACTTATTATTTTATTTTGTAACTTATTTGCATTTAAAGGAATAACAAGATGAGAACCCGAGGGATGGCGATGAATTTGGATATTCTATTTAGTTTTTGCTATGAGATGACAGTCTGTTTTGTCATTGCTTGCCGAGGAACGCACTCGGACGCACAAATCTAGTCTAGCTTGATATC
The DNA here is from genome assembly GCA_025490895.1 of Thaumatotibia leucotreta. Lineage (NCBI taxonomy): Eukaryota > Metazoa > Arthropoda > Insecta > Lepidoptera > Tortricidae > Thaumatotibia > Thaumatotibia leucotreta. The sequence goes on along the minus strand of JALPQI010015022.1, from coordinate 12,501 downwards.
TCTAGAGCCTTTTTCTCAAAATATTGTACAGTTGCCAGCATCATCATTAGCGTACATGCAGTTGGTGGCATTTTGCATTATAGACATAAATGGAGTTGATATCGTCAGCTGACAAGCAAATCTCACTATAAAAACTGTCACTATTCTTAGCAACCTCTTATGTCAGTATTGTATCAGCACTGAGATACGAGTTTTATTTCAAGTAGGTATTAGTTACATAGTGAGTTTTGATTGAAAACCGACGATATTAAGTACTCATTTTTATAATTAAATGAATAAACAATTTATTTATTCAAATTTCTGCATCTGCATGAGCTTTTAAATTAATAACCATAATCAAATAAATGCATGAAATATAGTCAATACTAACTAAACTATTAAAAAAAGTAATTATTGAACTCTTTGAGGTTTTAAATTACCGATTAACTATTATAGTTATTTATTTATCCGCTATCTATAATTACCTAATACGAAATGCTCATAATTACCTCATATTTTTTTAAATCAAAACAGGAAAAGCATATTAACTCATACACTTCAACAAAAGCGTCATCAGAAGGACAGAGAAAAATCCCCGCAATTTGCAAGCTTTGGTATTTGAGGTAGCAGGCCAGATAAAACGTCGCTTTAGGTTAACCCAGCAACGGGCAAGACTAACAAAAATCCTTGGATCAAACGCCATTATACAGGGTGGAAAGGGACGACGTTTCTTCCCGCTACCGACCGAGTCTACCAACCATTACGATGAACTTTCAGTATGGGGCCAACATCGAAATATAAAAAAAAATAACCCCTCATACAAAGTAAATAAATATATAAATAAATAAATAAATATCTTGGGACATCTTACACAAATCGACCTAGTCCCACGGTAAGCTCAATTAAGGCTTGTGATGTGGGTACCAGGCGACGATATATATAATAGATAGATACATATAGATACTTAAATACATAGACAGCCATGACCAAGGAACAAATATTTGTGATAAATAAATACACAAATAATGCCCTCGCCGGGATTCGAACCCGGAACCTCCAGCTTCGTAGGCAGGGTCACTACCAACTAGGCTACGGAGGCTGACAAAGTGAATGATTAGTTAGAGTTCAATAGTATGGAAAAGCCAATTTTCCATATACGCTGTCGATGTTGGTCCCATACTGAAAGTTCATCGTTATGGTCAGTAGCGGGAAGGAACGTCGTCCCTTTCTACCCTGTATAATACGAAAAATTCAGTACAAGAAAAAAATACAAAAATATAGTGATAGTGGTCGTTTTTGAGACCGGTGCCCTATAAAGGGTTAAATTTCACCAAAGTTTAATTCGAAAAATAACGCTTACTCTCAGGTAGTATCAAATTACTATGTAGTTTTGACATAATTATCCGAAAGTAAGCGTAAGGGTGCGGCTCTAATGACGCGGAGCGGAGCGGAGCTGTGGGAGCTCAGCCAATGAGACCGCATCACAGTGTTTCGAATTTTGAATTGAAGAATGTAATTGGTCAATTTTGCATATCTCCGCTCCTCTCCGCGTCAGTGGAGTCGCACCCTTATTCTTCAAATCAAAATTTTACTGAATTCGAGCCTTAATTTTTTTTATTTTTCAAAACTACAATTTATGTTCATAGATTTAATCTAAATAATCTACTTAACCTAACCTATATCTAAGATTGCCCCTAGTGGCCTTAAAGGGATCAAGGATATACTGGATTTCCTAAAGGCTTTGTGTTGTGATGAAGGCTGAAATAGGATGAAGACCGTTCGACGGCTTCGTCTCGTCTTTAGATGTCATAATTTACACAACTACTTCTTATTGCTTTCTACACCAATTCACGAGGACTTTTTTTCTCCTCTGCGGAATATTTTAACTAAAATAAAATGTATGTATATAAAGGACTATGCATCAAAATAGACCAAAAACCAACAGAGCTGGGAGTAGTGTCACTAAAAAGGTTTCCTTACGTACTTTATTTCATTCTATAGGTGCAAAGTTGAATTCCATTAGATACTTTTATATGAGTAAGGCGTTGTGCGGGTACTCCTTAAGTAAATCACACACACCAATCATCATAGTATTTACTCTGATGAAAATACAAATAGGTATCTCCGTTTTGCAATGGAATTGAACATGGTATGGGTACCATGTTCAATTCCATTGCAAAACGGAGATACACACAATGAAACAACAATGAAATGAAATAACCCCTCGTCAGTGACGACAAGAATGGCGAAAAGTCGTTGTCTGTGGAACCCAGTTCGGGCCTTGTTGCCAGGCCACCGATTGCTAAGAAACTGCACGCACTGCGGCTCTTTTGTACAACGGCTGCTCAAGGCCAAGTTTTCTATCTGTCCTATGTCATTAGCTACACACCTCAATAAGTATACAATAGACATGTATGACTGTATGTAAACATTAGTCAGCTTTATTACTCAATGTCCAAATCGGGCTTCGCCACAGATGCGGGCGGTTGATAAAATGTTAAAATCGGGCCTCGCCACTCATGAGGGGATAAATGTAAATACCTATTTAATGACGCCACTTTCAGCTCTGTTGGTTTTTGGTCCACTCTCCATACAAATCTGCCCATTGTTCTTTAAATGGGCATTTTCGGGAGAAGAGATTCTTCCTACTCAGAATAACGAGTTCTTTCAATCCAGGAGAAAAAAAGTACAAGACAAAAATGGTCCCACATTTTTCATACATTTTACATGCTCACCACTTTGTAACCGCTGTACAAAGTGTTTGAAAAACGGTTACGTAATAGAAACAAAAAGTTGGGACACTTTTTTTCTTCTAGTAGGATCGAAAGAGCTCGTGATTCTGAGCAGGAAAAACGTAAAATTAAAGTTTTTGTATCTCTTCTCGCGAAAATGCCCAAATATTAGATGTCATATAAGTGATATAAGAAATAACACCAATATTTACTATGTGACCCAATGGTTTAAGCATCAGCCACGAAAGCTGAAGACGTGGGTTCAACTTCGGTATTCTTTCTTTTCAACTCAAAAAATATTAGAACAATTTGAGTTGTTCCACAAAATGAAATAAAATGTCTGTTGTACATCAAGCAGTACGACGGTAGGGAATAGTAAGTTGTCATAATATCATTGTTAGCATGTTCAATGTACAATAAAAATTACACGGATATTGATTTATTTAACCTGACGCTGGATCAGTTTGCTTCTTCAGTAAAAAAACACTTGGTCACATCTACCTGTCATATTTAAGTGATCACTTTAATTTACTTTAAGTTAAGGGTTAGGTGAAATGGCAATAAATTTCTTAACTTCCGACTCCCAGTTTTTAATTGCTTTGTATGTTTACGTTCCTTTTTTTTTGTGTATTTTTGTATTTATTTCATTAGTTATTTTTGAGCGTTTCTGTTTAACTCACTAGTGGGAACTATGGTGGCTCGTGTATTATATTTATTTATAATTCTTTATACTCTGAATTATTGCATTCGGTTTGTTTCCCATCACAATAAAAAAGTTCACAGTGGTATAATAATATTAACTATTTAAGAGTTTTTTCTTACAAGCTTTTTCTACGACAGTAAAATAATATTAATTAATAAAAAAAAAAACCAAGCTATTTTATAAAATATTTTGATTTTGGTTTTAAGCAGTTACACTACACACTAAAAGGGGCGAGTGGCCGAGTGGTTCAGGTATCAGCCGCAAAACTGACATACGTGAGTTCGAACCCCGCCTTGGACGTTTTCAAAATAGGTTTTTTTGGTATCTACGTATACAGGGTGTAAGTCTAATAGGGGCGAAGCTCTTAATGGGTATTAGTTTACGACATAACAAGTACATTCAAATAACTTTTACTTAAAATAAGAACAACAAAATTTTCCATACAAAATAATTCGGCGCGCAATGTAGAGCAACATACGCGAGTTAAACACTCGTTGACAGCTAATTTCAAAAGCAGATGACATAACTGCCATATCAACAATAACAAATATTCGTACCTACATTGCTGCTCCGATAATCATAAAAAAATTCTGTGGGGTCATAATTAAGAGTAATTTTGAAAAAACCTTGTAATCCATGATCACACTAATGAATCCCATGCCTGGTTTAATTGTTCGCCCGTATTAGATTTACACACTGTATATATGACATTAAGTTTTTATAAACGAAAATATTCAAATTAAAGCCCTTATTGACTGGTCTACGAAAAGAGGTTTATGCTGAGATTTACACAAAAGTTAAACGTTTGTGTTGTGGGTCCGCGTATTTTCTTATTAGTTCGGTTTATTTTTTAGCCCTTGCTTGCCCTTGTGGAGTTCGAAAACTGAGGCACGCGAGTTATATGCCCATGACTTGATTCTAGATGCCTTTAATTTTCGCACACACTCTAGATTTGTGATCTTTTTGATTAAATCGTCAGCACAAAGTTTTGTTTTAATCAAATGCTGATTGTTTTTTCTAGAAAACGCTAACAAGATTCTGAGAGAAAATGCTTCAACGAGTTTTGATTTCATTTACGGCTTCTATTGGATTTTTAATACAATTTTGTGAATTTTTTTTTTTGTTACGACGTTGGTAAACAAGGATTTCGCTCGCTTCATTGTAAGCAGTCACCGTAGTTAAGGCTCATTCGACGTGTCTTAATGATTACTTGATAAAATGACGAAATAAATGAATATCTTGTACCATTTCACTAGGCCATACAAGGTATTGGTCGCAGAAGTCCGCTGTATGTGGGAGGTGCAGGGCCGGTCATTGTGGCAATCTTTGGGAGAGGCCTTTGTTCAGCAGCAGGGGACATCTTTCGGCTGATATGATGATAATGATTATGATACACATCGATCTAGTCCCACAGTAAGCTCAGTTAAGGCTTATGATGTGGGTTCCAAGCGATGATATTTATAGTAGATAGATACCTATAGATACTTAAATATATAGACAGTCACGACCAAGGAGCAAATTGTGATAAATAAATACACAAATTCCCTTGCCGGTATTCGAACCCAGAACCTCCAGTTTCATAAGCAGGGTCACTACCAACTACCAACTAGGCTACGTAGGCTGACAATTTGGTACTTATTGTTTATTCGTGTCATTGGTACAGCATTTTTTATTATATTATTATGATATGCAAGACATAAAGGCTGGCTCACACCAGATGCGTGTGGAGCACGTGTACGTATGCGTGGCGTGCGCGTTGTAGCTTATGTAAATGTCATATTAGATGGCACACCGCTTGCGCTTGCTGCAGACGGTGTGGTTCGGTCTTTACATAACATCCAATATGGGAGCACCATTAGACAAAAGTGCGATCGTAGCAGCGTGCTATGTGTTCGTAGCACCGTGCTACGCGGCTACAGGCTATTCGTAGCCAGGTGCTTTTTATTTTATTTAAAAAAAAAAGCTAAAAAAAGTGTTTAGGTATAAACTAAGGAATGTTTAACTACATTTCGCAAACTAATTATTTTATTTATTTTCAATACATACAGTTACCGCTTATTATTTATTTTACAGCCAGTGACAAATGCGATAATGATGTTTTTTTTGGGTTAGAAAGACAAACACCAATAATATTTATGTTCTGACACCAAATTAAATAACCATAAATAGACCATATTATATGAAAGGTCCATGGAATGAATATGGTCAGTCAATTCAAATTTTAGAAAGAAAAACAACCTAACTTTTAACAGAATAAGATGCAACCTTGCCCTAAATTTTATAAACACTACTTAAACATTTTCTTTCGATGGATCCATCATATAGACCATGTGTTTACATATAACGGCATATTGAAGTAATTATTTTAACAAAGAAGACAAGAAATGAGGACGGAAAAAGATTGTATCTCTTTTTTTTCAATTTAGAACACTATGTAATATCAAGGATCACCTTTTGTTACATCCCTTATTAAATTAATAAGCATGACCACATATTTCTGACCGTCCTGCCCGCTCCAATAAATCTGGCAACTGTACCAAGCCCAGCGCTGGGGATGAGATCAGTAATAAACAACGGCATATGGGGCGTAAAGTGCGTAATCATTTATTGTGCCGACTGTCCTGCGGGGCGACAGTCGAGCGCGGAAGCGTTAGTCAAATGATGGTATTTAAAAAATTACATAAAAAAAAATCAGATCAAAGAATCAGAAGGTCAGATGGCCGATGGGGCCAGAAACTGCTGGACTGGCGACCACGTACCGGAAGACGCAGTGTGGGCAGACCTCCCACAAGATGGTCCGATAACCTGGTCAAGGTCGCGGGAACCCGCTGGAAGCAAGCAACGCCGAACCAGTCATATTGGTAATCATTGGGGGAGGCTTATGTCCAGCAGTGGACGTCTTTTGGCTAAGATGATGATGATAATGATTTAAAAATAATCCCAACTCTCACTATAGGTTGAAAACTCAGTGCCTAAGAAAATGAATAATAAGCGTCCATGATTTTAATTCTATGCTCTCCACCCTACATAATATATTTATATAACAATTCTGTTTAACTACATAATTTATTAAATTTATTTTCTTATTAACGCTCGCTTATTGTTGTTCTTTTCTATATTCCAATTCTACGGAAGACCATCGCTCTGTCATCATAATATGTCAGAGCATATTTATGCTGAGTTTTACTCAATTCCAGCTCCTATAGCAATACACTTTTCTCAGCTACGATCGTTAAACAATAAACTATTTAAAAAAAATTGTTTCTAAAAATAAGAATAAGAATAAGAATAAGAATGATTTATTTGCAGAAAAGGGTTATATACATAGGTGTTCATACATCAAGTATACATTAGTAGTTCGCCTTATCCAGCTGTAGATGTACAGCATGCAAATACATGTTGAAAAAACAATATTTTAGCAACAAATTTATAGAACAGTATAAGAAATTTTACTTATAACATAAAAACAGGATGTGTAAGTAAGTGAAATGAAAAATACAAAAAAAAAAGTTAGATAAACAGTATGTAAATAAAGTTATTATTTATACCTACAGAATTTTTATAACACAATAAAACCTACAGTACAATGTACCTACTCATTTATAAGTCATGAGTCATGAGCCATAAAATCTTGAACGGTGTAAAAGCACCTCTCAGATAACCATTTATGTAAGGTTCTCTTAAATACATTCCCTTCAAGGGCTTGTATTTCAACAGGTAACTTATTATAAATTTTAATAGCCATGTTGTATGCATTTTTTTTGTAAATATCTGTCATACAACGTGGCTGATGTAACATATATTTGTATTGCTCCCTTGGATTTACTGTACAAATATCAGATCGCTTTGGGAAGTATTTTGTGCATCGCTTTGAAAAAATACAAATTTTCTGTATATACATACAAGCTAGGGGTAGGATGTTAAGCTGTTTGAATAACGGCTTGCAACTAGTATCTATACACGCATTACATATCGCACGGACACATTTTTTTTGAAGTTTAAATAGCCTTTCCACATCAACGGAATTACCCCATAAAATAAGGCCGTAGTTGAGAATAGAAGAAACATGACCGTGGTAAGCAGTGAGAGCAGCTTCCTGAGAAACAGAATTGCGTAATTTTCTTAGAGCAAAAATGAAACGGCTCCGCAATAAAACTTTCTAGTGTTAAAGAATAGACTAGAATAGATTTTTATTCATATAAAGCACACATTACAGAACGACAAAAGTAAATACAGTATTAACATTTTCTGGGTTAAAGAGTAAAAAGTTTACTATCTTGTAGCAACACTAACATTTAGTCGTAGCAAGATTATTAAATGTGAATTATATTTATACAAAGAAGAGAATTTAGTATAGTCATCTAAATATCTATACATTAAATTTAAGAAAACAATAATATTTACCAAATGAAACGAACAGAAAGAAAAAAAACTGATTATAAATTAAAAAATGGGTTTGCCCGTTGCGTTCAGCAAAGTAAAGAATTCCTGGACAAGTAGCAATTACTTGTATGATTATATTGATTATGTCTTCATTTTATTTATAGTTTCTTCTTTTGAATACCTTTTGGTTAAACATGCAAACCTACCACTTAGGCTTATTAACATCTATCTGTATCTGGTGATGTTTATTGCAATAAAGTATTCTATTCTATTCTATTCTTAAATTCAATCTTTAGATTGATTAATATTTTTTACATTATTTAATTGCATTACATGCTGGTATTACATCATTATTCTCCAATATATATAAATTCAGAAGATTTATTTCTCCTATTATTTAGAAAGTAACTATGTTAATAGTTCTTTATTAGATAAATAAACGGTTAAGAGCAAAACCAATACTAAGTTAAAATCAATTTAAAGGAACAAACCCGCTGCCATTTTATTTTCCACGTTGCTACTGAAACTTAAAGTTTGATATTCTAGTTTTATTCCGTACCTTACTAGAAACCGATGCCAGTTTTACGACTGGATACTTTATGGCTTTTTTACTTTTACTCGCCTTTAAAACATAGCTTATTTATCGATGTGCCTTTTTTATTGTCAAACATTAAAGAAATGTTTTGCCGATTATCATCATTTCAGCCACAAGACGTCCACTACAGGTCTCCCCATTGGTCTTCCACATTCACCGATTCAGTATTGCTAAATGGTCCATATTTTTCTCTTTGAATCTGCACTCCGCATTATGCTAACAAGGATGTGCATTTTTAAAATAATGCATTTATTGCACTGAATACATAATATTGTGCATAGTTTGAAGGCTCGTGGCTCAATATGTGTAGGTGTTCAAAACAACATTAATTATTTTGATAATCTTTTTATGTTTGGCCTGTAGGTTGACTGGTGGAGAATGCCTTATGGCATTAAGTCCGCCTGTTGTTTCTGTATTTTTTACTGTGCAATAAAGTTTAAAATAAATAAATAAATAAAAGTTACATTACAACAAAATGCTTAAAGTTGTCATTGTTCGTCCCGCAATTATTACCGGCCATGTGGCGAGAGCAGTAAGGATACATTATTTGTCACCACCCCAACTCCTCCTGCGGGTGTCGTAACAGTCGACTAAGGGATTGAAGTGTCACTGACCATTATTTGATACAAGATTAATGATGGGCTGCAGCGTCATCATAGTGGACAGTTGGACACATTACTGCTATCGCCAATCCGCTTGCCCAGCGTGGCGACTATGGGCATTTACGTTCTTATATGTTTATATCCATAGTTAATAGGAGAGGTGTACGTCTAGCAGTGGACTATCATAGGCTGATGATGTATAATAACAAAATGATGCCGAAGACTTACAACCACAGTTTCTTTTAGTTCAAAATATATTAAGTTTTTTAGTGAAATTCTTTTTTTCTAAAATATCTACGTTTTTGAAGCGTATTTCCCGCTTTTTGCATTTCAGAAACTGGCAAAACTGTAAGCAACCTGCATCCAGCGTCTCCCAGTGGTGATCTTCATAAGATCGTCTGTCCATGTGGATAGACGTCCTACATTGCGTTTGCCAAACCGTGGTCTCCACTCGAGCGCTTTTCGACCCCATGGGCCATCTGCTTTGCGTGCAATATGGTCTGCCCATTAAGTATCACTTCAGTTTGCTAATGCGCAGGGTTATCGCGGCTTTAGTTCGTCTACGAAAGTAGTTTAGTTTTTGTTGATACCTTTTAAATATTCAACGAAATATTTTCTTCATTTTGATCATGCGTTTCACACGAAGATTCAGAATGGCAGTTAGAGGATTCTGAAAATGCCAAGATCCAAGAACTGATGGCCGAACCGAACATTATTTGGCAGACCAAAGACCACTGTCTCCGTTGGAGACGGTCTCAATAGTAGGTCATTTGGCAGTATGCAAACGTAACGTCACTTTGGTGTATTTTTTATAAAAAAATATTCATAGTGGCGATAGGTTTTACTGTTCGAAATGTTAATTTGCCTTGTCAATCATCAAGCCTATTAAACATAAATTCAACTTATTTATATGAACATTAAAAAATCTGAAGGCTCTTATTAGGATGTTACTTTTGTCATTTTATTCATAGCTTGTGTTCACGACTGTACACGCAGTACAATTTTAAAGCTTCCCTTCCCGATATTAAATGCTGTGACTCAGATACTTATTCATACAACACGATTTTTTATTCAACTATACGCGTTAGGAAAAATGTCTTGCTGCTTTACACCCAGTGCATTCGAATCGGCAAATAAATAAATATAATTTTATGGCAATCATGCATAAGTCGGCCTAGTTCGACAGTTAGTTTAATTAAACTGTTAATTCCTAGAATAAATAACCACTACGGTGGTAGAACTCTTTGGAAACGCATCCCTTACTACTTAATAAGTAGTTTTCCTGAAGCCATCAGTATAACGGAGCTGCCGAGGTGCTCAAATATATCTGAACATGCACTCTAACGCCATTGCAATAGAGGTCTGCTCAGATATTTGTGACCCTGACCCGGACCACTGTCTCCAGTCAAAAAGGGCATAACTCAAGTTATCAATTTTTTTATACATATTCGGAATCAGCGTATCGGATAACATAACATATTAAAAGGGTATAACTCTATCCACATCCTAATCAGGTTATTGGAAGCGGATTGGGACATAAGTTTTGTTGATATCGGTCTTATTTTAGTTACGGGATTATTTTTTTAAATTGTATGGGCATAAGTTCTGTAATGACGATTTTTATATTTTTTGTAAAGGTACCTACACTTAGATTTCAATTTAGTTAAAACGCCATAAATTTCGGCATTCGTCATGGTTCTAAAGTGGCCTATGGTCTAATAGGCATGATGACTGGTAAGTCAAATCAGCATCTTTTTTTGAACTGTCAAAACGATCACCACTATGGAATTTTATATGAAAATACTCGAAAGTGACGTCACGTTTGAGTACTGCCAAATGACCTACTCTTTTAAGTTCTTTTCAATTTATTAAATAGAAGTTCTGTACAAAAATTACTGCAATCTACATCTTAGTAATAATAATTTCTTCGTGTATCATGTCGTGCATAATGTTAAATAATTTATTTTAATTACAGTCATCATCCCTATTGGTAGAGTGAACCACTATAAGATGCAACCATACTCTAGGCTTCCTCAGCCTCAGACAGTGACATAACCTGACGTGACCTTGAATCCCCCCACAATTTAACCCTAAATTATGTGGTGAGATCCACTAGCGCGCCGTCGAGTCTAGAACCGAATCCCTCCCCCCCAAAACGACCTAACTCACTCCCACTTCCATAGCATCTTAAGCCTTAAGTTGTGAGGTATTGGAGGGGCTTAAGGGTGATTTTGATGTGAGAGAAGAGGCAGTTTCAGGGGGTGTGTTGTGGGCTCGCTCTTCGTCCTCTAAGAAAATGGAGACAATACGATTATAGTATTGCAGTATATGCGAGAGTGACAGATTAGTCATATTTAGTAGGATTTTGGTTTGTTATGAATGTCATGATGTTGAAATAGTACATTAAGACACAAGTGCGAAAAACACGAAATTCGAAACGAGTGGCGATGTTTTAAAACAAGACCGAAGTGGAAGGGAGTGTTTTAAATCGACACGAGTTACGAATTTTCTTTTTGCACGCGTCTCGTACGACGTTTTTTAGTACAGATGGCACTCCAAAGTTTTGGACCTGACGTAAAATGACCGAATTCTCGCACTAGAGCGTAAAAAACATCGCACCATCTGTATTAAAAAGTTTTTTTTTACTGTAACAGTTGATGTCATAAACGTGATAATTTAGCTACCTAGTCCTACGGGAAATTGAATTACGGCTTGTGATGTGGGTACCAAGCGAAGATAATATATATCATATACAGGTATAACAGATACATAGATACCTACTAGCGATGTAACGAATATTCGCATTCGCACTCGTGAATATTCGCATGTCGTAAAATATTCGCATTCGTATTCGCATTCGCAAAAAATTGACGCGAATATTGCGAATATTTTTATCTAATTATTTCGTTCACTTAAGGCAAGAATTACTACATTCTAAAGTGGACCTTAATACCTAGATATCTAGGTACAAAAACATACGACTCTAAAAATGATATATTTTAACTGAATGATGAATAAAACGTTATATTTCAGTATTTTCAGTTAATAAAACAATGATACCTACGTATAATTAAACAAAACAGTCGTGGCGATTGCGAAGACGGTGACATCTAGTAGCTTTGGAGTCAAACTAATCGCTTAGTTTTGAATTTACTTCTGAATACTAAGTATTCAGTATAATAGGTATTTCTGGTAAAATGTGCCTAAATGTCACTGCTAAATACTTCTTTAACCAAATATATCGACGCAAAAGGACCTATTCTTTGCGTTTCATTGCGCCTGTGCAATATTTTTGGATTTTGAATGAATGTTTATTATTATTTTCAACTTTATTGCACAATATTGTACATACGAAAGAGTATAAATGGCGGACATTTTATACCAGCAATGTATGACATGTATAGGTAAAATCCCAATATTCGCATTCGCATTCGTATTCGCGAATATGAATCGCAAATATTCGCATTTGCATTCGCTTTCGCGAATATTCCAAAACCGATATTCGTT
>JALPQI010015021.1:0-36345 GCA_025490895.1 Thaumatotibia leucotreta | reverse complement strand
AGTACCCTGTTTTGTAAACTAGATAAAATGTTGAGTTTTGCTAACGTTCTTGGTTTAATATCGCCTTATCTAATTATGCTACGAAAAACATGAAATAATTATCTTATAGCGCAATTAATATTCTTCCATTTAAGGGTAAAATCAGGTCAGTAAACTTTGTAATTGAAACTAAAAACGCGAAATTCAAAAAGCAGGAGGTCCGCTATCAAAGTTTTTCATACAAATGGCAAGTCGTGTTGCAAAGCTGCAATTTTTGTATATTATACAGGCTCTATAGGGATGTACAAAAATGCATATTACAAGAAGAAAAAAAAAGGATTTAGGTATAGGACGTAAAAAAACTGAAAAAAAAATCGGACTTTTTTTAGTTTTTGACGTTTAACTAAAAAACTATAACTTTTTGATACTAATTGCTATAAAACTATGAAAGAATATTAAATTTGAAAGGATTTGAGCTACGTTGCATTACCCTTAATTATATAGATTTAGAGATACAACATTTCAAAATGTGCCCTTCATTAAGTTAAGAAAATAAATTCATGTTTTGAAGCCTCGTATACCCCCAACTATAAGACTTACGGTAATTGTTATCGGCTCAATTTGTTCCAAATTTAATGTAGTTATTATCTACAATTACTTTTTTTTCTTAGCGCTAACGTTTTGCCAATATTTAGTGAATAGCGTTAACGTAACCTAAAATTTGTTTATGTTTTGATAAAAGGGCACTTTATGAAATGTCGTATCTCAAAATATATATAACTTACGGTGATGCAACGTAGCTCAAATCCTTTCAAATTTAATGTTCTTTCTTAGTTTTATAGCAATCAGTATCAAAAAGATAATAGATTTTTAGTTAAACGTCAAAAACTAAAAAAAGCGCGATTTTTTCCCGTTTTTTACGTCCTATGCCCAAATTATTTTTTTGTTTTTCTTTTAATATGCATTTTCGTATATATCTATAAGGCCTTTATAATATACCAAAATTGCAGCTTTGCAACTCGACTTGCGATTTGTATGAAAAACTTAGATAGCGGGCCTCCTGCCTTTGGAATTTCGGGTGTATACTATCAACTACAAAGTTCACAGACCTAATTTTACCCTTAAATTAAAGAATATTAAGTGCGCTATAAGGTCATTATTGCATGTTATTCGTAGCATAATTAGGTGAGGCGATATTAAGTCGAAAACGTTAGCAAAACTCAACATTTTATCTAGTTTACAAAAAGGGGTACTTTTTAAAGTATCGAATCTCTGAAACTATAAGACCTACGGTAATGCATGTTAGCTCAACTTGTTGGAAATGTATTAGTCTTTAAACGTTTATTTGCATATGATATCAAAAAACGAAAGGTTTTTTTAAATAAAAATCACAAACTAAAAAATGGCCGTAAATTTCGCAGTTTTTCACGTACTACCCAGCTAGCACAACTTTTTTTTGCTTGCAAAATATGGTTTTATACTGTCCTATGGTGTCTAAACAACATACCAAAAATGCAGCGATACTACTTGATTTGCGAGTTTAGGGTAAAATTATGTACGATTTGACCGTACTATAAAACAAATTTCAGAGAATATTCTACATAGTGACGGAGCGACCCATGATAACATATCTCAATCCGAAATATGTTTCGTATGGTAACTTCACTTCCATACGGAAAAATCGCCGCAGCCCTATATACTACGTCGACATCCACGTTCAAACTGTCATGTCTTTTGACGACAATTTCAAGGAAAGTATAACTATAATTTTGTGCCGGTTTTGTGTTACTATTCCACCTTGTTTTTCGTACCACTTTTTTATTTGTATTTTTCTTTGGGGCTCATTGACATGTAAGCATATTATACAGAGTAGCTAACAAATAAGCACAATAAACTCCTAGAGGATTTTTAGGGTTCCGTAGCCAAAATGGCAAAAACGGAACCCTTATAGATTCGTCATGTCCGTCTGTCCGTCTGTCCGTCTGTCCGTCTGTCACAGCCGGTTTACTCGGAAACTATAAATGCTACAGTAACGAAATTTGGTAAGGATATGTGTTGTACGAACCGCTACTGGATTATGATACTAAATTGTAAAAAAAACCATTGGGGTGAGGGGCCCTCCATACATGTAACTGAGGGATGGAAAAATTTTTTTAGTTGTTTATAAGCGTGTGGGGTATTAATAGAAAGGTCTTTGAAAATGATACCAAGGTTTATAAATCTTATTTTTATTTAAGCAATTCGTTTTCGAGATATCAGCTCTCAAAGTCTGAAAAATGTGTCCCCCCCCCCTCTATTTTTGAAACTAAGCGATATAAAATTCTAAAAAAAATATATGTTATGCACAATAATAAACTCTATCAACGATTTTTGGTTTGATTAAATTATCTCCTATAGTTTTTGAGGTAGGTTGACTTAACTGTATTTTTTTAATAATAACTTGATAATGGTACGGAACCCTTCGCGCGCGAGTCCGACTCGCACTTGGCCGGTTTTTTTATAAATAAGTTCAAGTTTCAGAAGTACTAGTTCTACGTAGATATAATTTACGATTTTTCTTTAAAGCCAAGCTAAGAGATAAATGCAAATGTTGCAATATTTACAGGTGGACTTCTACTTCTATCAGTTTCTGAGCAACGAGTATAAGCGCAGCTTCGTTGAAATGCACTTCAGATGGTGCAGCCTCATCCATAAGGATTTGTTCTTCGGGGCAGCTTTGAAACAGGGCAAGTTTGCAGAACCCTGCCCCCACCCACCGGTACAGTCTGCTATTAATAACTGACACTTAAAACTATAGATAAGATTGAAACAGAGTTTGAGTATAAGGCTTGAGTGGTATAGCGTCAAGCGCTGCGTCCGGTGGGTAGACGTACGACGGTGCGTTGAGCGTCGAAGGGGTTCAAGCATCCACGCAGGCCAGTCACTTACCTTTGCATCATGGACCGCCGCACCCCCCACTCGAGCGTCATCAGCCTACCTCAGTCCACTGCTGGACGTAAGCTTTTCCTATTAACTATGTATCTAAACGCATTAGGAGGTAAATGCCCATCATCACCACGCCAGGCAAGTGGATTGGAGATCGCAGTAATGCGTCCACTATGATTACGCTGCAGCCCATCATCATCTATCAATGAATGGTCAGTGACACTTCAAGCTCTTAGTCGACTCGTACACCCGCGAGAAGAGTTGGGGTGGTGACAAATGTCTTCTTAATGCCGTTACGACATGGCACACGAGCGTCTTTTCAGGCCTTATACTGAGAAGGACCGGCAATTACGTAAGTACATGGCTCGTAGCTGGTAAGCCCGATACAGAAGCAAAGGCTACGGTCGCATTAGGGACAGCGCCTCCTCTTGAAAAACATGCTGTAGCCTTACCATGAGCTGCCGCTACGTTATTAACGCGCGGTTACTCTCCATTCATCCCGATCGTACTTGCGCATTGGCGAAAGCGAGCCAGGATAGATAGTAAATGCGTGTTATTAACGCCGAGCTACGAACAAATAAAACATGGAAGCCGCACGCCGTAGTAAATTGCCTTTCAAAAACAGTCCTGAATTTTAGTTGACAAAATGTCACCCCTTGTTTACTGCATCACGGCAATGAATTTCAATGTCAACCTATAAAAACTTAAACCGCCATTTAAAAATAGTTGTGATTGGTCCATCAAACTTTTTATTGGCTATATTCTATAAACATTTGTCAAAGGTGTTGCGCAGAAATATGCGCGGTGTTAAGAAAAGCGCTATGTCCTGCCCATCTTGGCACAATTGAACAATTGATTTTGAGGGCATTTTCGAGCTGGCGTTAGACGTCCATGTTATATTGGTCGCAGACGCCGAGGTAGCACCTGGTACAGCTACCGATGTATTTTTACGCCGAAGACACAAAAGGTTGAACTAAGTGCCACGTACATACGCCAACACAGTTAACTGAACTCATGCGAATTTTGAGCACGTTAGTAAAAACAATCACGAATTCTTAAATAATTACATGTGTAGGCGTTTGTATCATGTTTGATGTTCCACTTCGCATTTGAATATGATTTTCTTCACATAATCACAGCGATTCGGCTGTTCTTTTCTTTGATTTATTTTGAATGTTACTGTGTTCCATTTAATGGCTTCTTAAGCCTGTGTTAACGGATGGGCAAAAAACTTCTAACTGCCAGGTTGTCATCAAACTGTATTCCAGTGTAACATTAAAAAGTCAAGCTTTTGGCAGTAAGCGCGTAATTTTCACTTTACTCTATAGCTTTTTGTCTTCAGGGCGACTATCATTTGTACAACATGACAATCTCCCCTAAAGCCATCCCTCCAGGATTCCCTTTTGAGAAGGGCCGCATCTTTGCAAACATGACACACCAGGGCGTGGACGTTCTCAACGGGTACATCGATATGGAGTTGAAGGAGAAAAGGAAGAAGGATATAATTTGAAGAGCAATGTCGTTCATTAAATGGTTGACGTGTTTCCACTTTTTTATTTCCTAAAAGCGCTTCTCTTTACCAAGTCATACCTCGGACAGTGGGGCAATCTTTTCTCTTATTAAGATCAAAAGACCTTACGATTTTGACTAGAAATCATATAAAAAATGTCTATGTTCCTAAAAAGTGGGAGGACAACTTTGTAAAAAAAAATAGTCCAGTGGAGATAAAATATATAAATCAAACGTGTTGGTATTCGCACAGTCTAAGCTCGTGTAGGTGCACGTGAGCCATGTTTGTGTAAGTTAGATAAGACATATATATGTATAATGGTAACTGTGTGGTGGTGACCACATATATATGTATAATGGTAACTGTGTGGTGGTGACCACACAGTTACCATTATACATATATATGTCTTGGAGTGGGGATGGTGCACTTTCGTTGGGAGATAGGGTGTCTCCATGCTGTACATCAATACTATTTATTATACTGTAACCAAGTCTTCCATTAATCGACTTTCCATAACAGAAGCTACAGCTGCCTCAGCGAAGCAAGGTGAAATACGTCAATAGTCCACCTATGGTTACAGATGCATATTCGCATTTCAGTTGTTTTTGTAGAAATCTTAAAATTGAGAAGATTTCTGTAAAAACATTGAAAAAATTTCGCAGCGCATTGAAAAACGTCGAACTCTGGTCTGGTCGAACGATGACCAGAGTTCTTCAAATCAACTTTTGCCTCCACCAAGAAATTAATAAATTGGTGCTTCAAATCAATTAATAAAATAAAACAACGAACTGTTATGAATATTTATGTGCAAAATAAAATAAAACAGTCCGCGTAAAATTAAATTATAATATTTCTAACTCGACACTCATAATAGCCGTTCATAATGGGTCTGTGGTTTTAAATTGATTAAATAAATTATTATAAATTCTACGATTTAGATTTAAATTGTTTTTATATTAAATAAGCAGCCACGCGCCTAGTCACATTAGTGATAAGATACATACATAAATAACTTATATTGGGTTTTCTAGAAATATTGCGGGGAGATCAAATCTCAGTAGGCCAGCTGCATTGCCAAATGGCAAATGGGGTGTTGGCAAGATCAGGGGTTTGCAAAATATAACACAATGAGGTTACATTAAAAATAGAAACGAATATTAAGCCTTATTTATTTCAATATTATGTGTACCAATTGTTATTGAATCAACGCCTTGTTATGGTATTAGATTTATTTATACATAAATAAATATGTATAATTATATCATTTTATTTTATTCTGTTTTGAAAGTATTCATTATACACGGTGTTACGTCAGCATTCCGAAAGATTTTAATGCTTGATTTTAATGATTACAATGCTACCACAATGTTTTCTAATATTACCACACCTTTTGCCTGACAATCAAAAAATACGAAATAGACTTGATGAAATAACCTCTACCTAAAAAAAACAATTGAAATAAATAATTTAAACAAATTGTTGTTATGATAAAAAGTACTGGAAATGTTATAAAGTATTCAAATCGGCCGAAAAAAAAAGAAAAAAACGTTTTTTTTGGTGGTATTGACATTAGGTCTCATAATATTTTTTTGTTTATTTTGATGTCTAGAATGCATAGTTAAAATCTTTCGCAATGCTCGCGTAACACTGTGTATACTTTGTGCTAATTTATATACAGTTTAACCTCCGACGTTGGTAAGTTCTGTATTTTATCTTTGGTATATTGTTATGTTTTAATTTAATATGGCTACATATTGAGTAATATCCATACATTTCCGAAATACGAGATAGCAAAAGGGTCAAAATTATTTTCATTGTCTTGTTTCATACCACTCTGGCACGCTGTTAGTTGCTGTTTCGACTCAGTATATTAAAAAAAACCGGTGCACTTGTATTTTTTTTTCACTCTAGATTTTAATCACACATCACAAATTGAAAACAAAACATCATCTCTTACAAAAATCACCACTGCGTCACATTTTTTAGGGACACATAATAAGACAACGAAAAGAATTTTGACCCAAAATCATTTAAACAGTACTAAACATCGGCTTACAAAACAAATTGATTTGCAGAAATTTTGCGAAAACAACTAACGGACCTACTGTATGCTTCTTAACGCGACAAATCTTGAATGCATAGGCTTATCTATTTAGGCATAAATTTGGTCTTAAATAAGCTGTCCCAAGCGGGCCGTGGCGGCATAATTTTATGCCTATCCGGATTATACTCTTTTATCTCGACCCCACATAGCACGGGTCAGAAATCACTTCGTTATTGAATTATCATTTGAATATGATTTATACAGCGATAATAAAATTGGGGTATGTAGGTTGAGGGTGCGTTTGATACGTGTGAAATATTGCGATGAAGTGAGATAACTGATAAAATTGGGAGTTTTATGTGATTGAAACATGCCGCGTTTTTGATTGGGAAATTTATTTGATTACAATTCGGGAATGCATTTTTTCTGATAAACAGAATGTTTCATAAAATACATAAAAATAACAAGTAGGCCAACGATGCGCAACTTGGTACGAATTTATTAATTTTGGCAATCATTGGCTATATGAGTGTTTTAAATTCCCTTACTTTTTTAACGAATTATTTATATTTGACTAATGGGAAACTTCCGATTACGAGGCCTAAAATATTAAAAATATTCGAAAGTTTCAGCTTTTTAATTTTGTCATATATGAATATTCTAATAGCTTTAATTAAGATTCATAAATAGTTTAATTTAATGGTAAACTGCTTTAATTTGCTTTAATCTAATATAAGTATTCGACTCGTAAAAAGTCTATAAATAGTTTTCTAATACAGTACCTAATGTAGGTAATGTCATTACATGTACAAAATGATGCAAAATTAGTATTAATGCTTTGTAATTTTTGCTGGAAAGTGCCTAAATTGTATTTTTTTTGTATAATTAAAAAACTATTTAACCTTGCAACCATGCTAGCCAATGAGTGGCTCTGGGTCACACTGGAAAGTGCCAAATGGCGAAGTTTTGGGTCGTACGTCAAGATCCGGTTTGGGTCTCTTAACCGGTGAAGTAAATATTAATTTTAACACCAAACAAAATTAAATAGGTAGCCTCTGATGGAATCATTTACTTTAGGACGTTTTCGGACTTTTGAGTGAAGTTCCTAAAATATACAGTACCAGTCAAAAGTTTAAGTTCACTCCATGATTTTGATACTAAATATAAATGAGCAATTTTTTTTTCAGTGTTAACAGCAAAATATTTTTTCTTCTGATGTCTTGCTGATTAGAGAGCTATTTAGTATTTCCCATAAAATCAGGACAATTTTATACATCGGATCCGATAATAATTCTCAGGCAAAGGAAGTTGTAATTTTTTGATCATCATTAGTATGAAAATCGCCTAGGCATGACAAACAAAAGCTGCAACAGCTGCCTCCGTTGTCTGGGCTATTCTAAAGTAACGGTCAATTAAAGAGGAATAGCTCTATAATCAGTCACATATTAATTGAAAACAAGTCTGGACTTAAATGCTGGAAAAATTATAGTCGAAAAGATCGATTTTGTATCAAAATCGTGATGCGAACATAAATTTTTAACCGGTACTGTAGGTATTGATAATAAAATAAAATACAAGATTGGATTACATCAAAGAAAGAAACATTTACCTATTCGAGAGAAGTAAATCAATTAAACAAAAAAAAAAAAACAGCTTTAATCCTGGCAAATTATTTGATGCTTCTCTTCTGTTTACACTCTACCGATTATTATTTACATTATTGAACTATTTTTTCTAAGCAATAATTTAAACCGGGGTCAAACAATATCTGACACCCTGTGTGGGTCATTTTAAAATTCATTGCAGATAATCGTCTATTTAAAAAACAAGCCCTATTATAAAACCAAAACATAAAACCTTATAATTCAGCATATTAACAATAAAGTCAAGTCAAACTATTCTTTATTCAAATAAGCTTATTAATAAGCATTTTCGAATCGTCAGACACTATCAAGAGAGAAAAAAAAATCTACTACTATAATCCAGCAACTCTTATTGCTGCTTTACTGCTTCCTAATATTTCAACCACACACATTTAAATATAGAATTTGGGAATCAGTAAAAGCAATTTGTCTTGAAATAGCGCGACGGTGGCCCAGCTGCGAAGTTTCCGAAGGGACAACACACAATTAAAATATCTGGCTAATGGAGTAAATGGAATTCGAACCACTTTAATGAACATATCGCAGACATGTTCTTTATTTGTCCGACCCTCGGAGTGAGATTTCAAAATTTTCAGAATGTCGTTACGCAAACTTCTGGGAACTGTTAAAATTTCGACGCGACGCATTTTGTAAGGATTCTTTTGCAAATAGGGCCGAAGATTTATAAAAGGTATTTTTAAACATATTATAGATGGTACAGTAGTTTTTGCATTTAACCTCCTAAGTCCTCGTGTACATGAAATTTATTTTGAACTTTTATTAATGAAGAGAAAGTTCTAAATTCAAAAACTAAGCGAATTAGGGCTTGCAATTCCGGAATTTTTCGTGTAGGCAATAACGAAATTCCGATATTGTCCATACAAAAAATTCCGGAATTGCAAGCCCTAAAGCGAATGTCGCTGGGGTCTTCGGAGGTTATAACACAAAAATATGCTAAAAGAGCTAACTAACATTTCGCTATGATTGTTACTGTAGTAGCAAATGTCTATATGCTGCCATAATATTAGATAGGCCTCACGCTTCTTTGGCAGTCGTAGAGTAAAAAAGCGATAAAACGAGTTAACTATGTACAGTCAAGTGCAAAAATAAGTATCGAAAGAATCCGCTCATAAATATGTTACGACGATCTTATTACACAGAATTAGAGTGCACTTGGACATATTTTTGAACATTTTTGTATACACCTTGTTTTGTCTTTGACTGTACATAATTAACTGTAGACTGTCGAGCGATTGTACGTAAGAAATGGACAAGTTGTCAATCATCGATAGTAAATATGAACACGAAAATATGAACTAAGCATGCGCGAATTTAGTGATAACTAAGATTTACCAAATTAAAATGAACTCCAGAAAATTCAGTTTCTAAGAAATATTCTTCAAGGAAGTCACAAAATTTCATTAATTAAAACCTTGCCATCTGTCGATACTCGTTAGAGATTTCCTTGTTCGCAGATTGAGCAAAAAATTGTTAAGAAATTCTTAAGTATCATAATTATCAAACTTGTCAGTTGGAGACTGGAAAGTAAAAGTATTTATATGGCACTCGTCCCACCAAAAGCGATTGATAGCTCGTAGCGTAGTTCATAGTGTAGTAGCTCGCGGTGAGACCAGTGACTTACACGGGAGCGTTTATCATTTCGTCTTTATAGCCGAGCTATCAATCGCTAACCCGCTTTTGGTGGGACCAGGGCCTAACGTCATTTTTTTCAGGGATGGTAGCACACCTTTCGGTCCTTTTGAAGTCGCCTGTCAGATCATACATTTTGTTACTAGCCCGTTTACGTTCATTTAATGTACATACTTTTAATATTAAATTGTTTGAGTTGTGAGGCCTGTAGGTGAAAGTAATTCCTAGGCAATTCATTTTGCGTAAATTTTACTCCATTCCGCTGTTTCCAACTAAAAATGATTTCCCGTAGATTCAGATTTCGAGGCTTTGATATTAATTCAGTTAATGTAGGTAGGAAATTATTTATTGGAGCACAATTTCGTGGGTAATTAATGTAATTATGTAAATATAACTAGTGGATCCAGGTTTGTCCTTAAAATGCTGCCAGAGGCACCAATGGATGGGCAGCATCATCATTATGATTGTGGTGGAGTATACTCTGATACACATAGGCCTCCCCCAAAGATTGCCACAATGACCAGTCCTGTGCCACCCGCATCCCGCATCCAGCGGACTCCTGCGAACTTTTGTTCAGTAGTGGACGTCTTTTGGCTGATATGATGATGATACTCTGATTGCCAACCCGCCTGTCAAAGAGTGGCGATTATGGCATATACCCCCCAAATGGGGAGGCCGTCCAGCAGTGGATATCATCCAGCTGAAATCATGATGATAAAGCTAACTATTAGAGGGTAAGTTTATAAATTTGTCGCTTCCTCTAAACCTTATCTACGGAAAACGTAACAAATTGGAGCCCCTGACACGTTCGACGCCAGTGACACGGCGTCTGTGACCAACAAAATCTGATTCCTATGCCAGTGACACACATACGTGATCAGAGTAACCTTATTCTTATGCCACTAGCATAAATCAAGTTCTTCCTCCTATGCCAGTGCCATAGAAAATACGAACGTTTTTGACACAAGTGCTGTGTCGTCGGCATAGGAGTACAATCTGTTCGGCCACACATGCGTGTCAATGGCATAGGAGTTCTATCAGATAATTTCGATCGGCATATTATTAGCACTTAGTGAAACAGTACTGGAGGCGAACGTGTTAAATAAAGGTTGAAGAAACATTACTTTGTTAACTACTCATACCAGCAGCCCTACCGTAAACCACGAAAATCTAGAATAACAAGCATCTATCTCCGTCGCTCTAATGAAGCCATAATTGTAAGCGACAGAGAGAGTACATGACATTTCAGATTTTTGCTGTAGGACTCAGGGTATGTAACTAGGTGTCAAACATCATCCAAAACAGAATAATCATACATTAGATCGTAAAATAATTAAAAACATCAAAGTAAATGAAGCTCAAATGTGCCCGAAATGTTTAAATAAAGATTTACTATATGATGCTAATCATGATAAAAAAAATACAAATTCATACACACACACTAGTTTATTTTAAAGTACGCCTGAACAAGAATTTATTCCACATTCAACAGCTGAAATAGCAGAAATATTAAAATATCCTTCCTAAATTTCAGTCCACTCCATATTCTGTTTCACATTTATGACAATATGTTGTTAAATAACATTTCGCCATGTTGATTTTAGACATGAGGGGCTGGACATCTCCACGTTAATAGAAATATGCAAATAGCTCTCACCTGCTCAGAAGCAGAACAACGAAAGCTAGTTTAACATAGCAACGATTTATGACCTTTTTCGAGTAGGATAACTAATCCAGTACAGGATTGTATGTGTAAACATTGACAGACCAAATGTACGGTCGTAAATTCATTTGGACGTTAATCACGATTTTTTTGGCAAATAAAAAGGTGTATGTTTCATTTTGGGGTTTTAATTTTCCATTATGCTTTCTAATGTACTTCGAAACACAAAATCCGACAAAAAATTGAATAGAAGTACAGATATTATTGAAATATTACTAAATCGGTTTAAAGTCAGTGGTGCTAAAGTCAATTGGACTCACTGTATCTTATATGTCTAGACAAATTTAGAAGTAACAGAAGGCAAGGAAGGAAGTAACTGACATCTAAGAGTGTTTTCAGGATTTAAATAAAGGTTGGAGGCATTATTTTAAAATGAAAAACCAGTTAAAAGTAAAATCAAAGCTTTCTGTATTTTAAATATTTTGTGCAAAAATTAAAAGATCGAGATTTTATTCGTTTTAAATCGGTAAAGTAAGTTAAAAGTATATTTCTTCATTATTGAATTTCACGCTCATTAGATTTTGCGATCATGAACGAACTTTGCCAATTAAAATCACTTTGTCTAGGATCTTTTTTATCAAAGTTTGTTTTAAAACTGAAATAAAAATATCCATTTCGTTTTTCTTGCTCGAAAAGTATCTAAGTTTGAAAAGAAGAAAAAAGAGAAAAAACTTGATTTTTAATTGAATTCCTAATTGGTCTCGAAATAAATCGAATAAGTCGGGAAATAATTAAGATAATACCGAGGAAACTGGTTGTAAGCGCGAAATACCCATAGAAAAAATTACCTGATTAATCTTGAACTAATGTGTTTACTAGTATTATCCTTAAAAATGTATTTATGAAAATAAATATAATTGTGTAGTTATTACACCAAAACTGTTCATCATTGTTTTATCTCATAGTGGATATTGAATAAAGTTATAATACGCAGTCTTTGAATAACATAATGCAAACAAGGCTCTTCTATTTTGCGTGCCCAAATAATGAAACGTAACACAAAAAAATGTTTTTAAAAAAAAAACTGGTAATTCCAAATTTCAAACCGAATCTCGTCACATACAAATGCTCGTTAAGTTGGCGAGATCCCCGTGGGACAGAAAGCATATGCGCCATTATAATTAGCAAACAATGTTTAGCTTTAGCAAATCCCTTTTGGGGTATAAATTAAGAGATTTCGCTCTCGGACGGCTTACTGAGACATTTGCGTTTAAGCCGCGGACCGATGTTTGTTTGTATGTTCCCTGGTCTTGTTAGGCGTATTAGGATTTGGCTATTAATTATTTCATAACTTTGCCTTTGTTTCATATGTCATCCATCCATAGTATAGGTTAGGTTTTGATAGTCAAAACCATTGTGCTTTGAAATTTAGAAGATAAACAGGTTCCCGAAGCAAGCACAACAAGAGTCTTCAATCGATGAGTGTTGCCAATGAAAACTTACAGTAACGCAACGTAGTTCTTCATTATCGCCCTCATCTCAAAACTCAAAATAAACCAACGAGCTATGGAGAGGGCTATCATTGAAGTTTGTCTTCATGATATAATCAGGAATGGAGAGATCCATTGATGAACTAAAGTCACCGACCTGCCCATTAGTAAGCTGAAGAAGCAATAAGGAGGGCAAGTTGTACGCAGAGCAGATGGCCGATAGGGTTGAAAAGTGCTCGTGACCATAGTCTAGCAAACACAGTGTAAGACGTTCAGCCTCAAGATAGCCGGACGGCTTTATGAAGGTCATTGGAAGACTGGATACAGGTCGCTTCCAACTGGTACATAAAGTCACACGGTACACAAAGGTCCGAAGGGAAGGCCTTTGTTTAGCAGCAATGATGATGATGATGATGGTAGTCCTTACAAGGGATTTTATAAATCAAATCAAATCAAAGATGTATATCATGTGGCAAAACGCTTGCCTTACAAATAATAAAAGAAATTAAAATGTATTATTAAAAGAGTATTAAATACAGTGAGTATTCTACACATTAGGTATCTATTTACATTTTCAATATTTATTTATTATTATTCAAAAATATTGATGCTCCAAAAAGTATACGAATGCCGGACTTAATGGCATACTCTGCCAAGGAATCATAGGACCAAACATTACAGACATAACAAACTGCAACTTATTTATTAATAATTCGAATACAGTACGCAATCGCTATTATTGGATGATAAAATGAACACAAGAAGAGCAGAAAACGGGCTAGATTTATCAGAAAGCGATCAAATTTGTATTTCATCTGAGATCTTAAAAGGAAAATAGGCCAAGATTCATCGCTACGAACAAAAAACAGGTTAACGCATTCCTGACCTAACACTAATAAATCAAGCGGTTTTTGCCAAGCATTGCATGTTTAAAGCACATTCGAACCCGATTTTTACATAGCTTTTAATTAACTAGGTTTTATAAATTACAAATTTATGTTCGTTGAAACAATAAACCCCATTGTTACCCTTTCAAGTGTTATGGTTATGATTAAATATAATTGCCATAAGTCGACAAAAACAACAAGTTACGATTTGTTTTCAAGAACATTATGAATTAAATGCGCCTGTGATAGTGCAAAAGCATGATAAAAACTGTACAAAGCATAATAACTCAGAGAAGAGAAAAATATTTAAAATTGTTGTGATTATGGTCATTGTATTTGTGGGAGTATTTAAAACGTATATTTACAGAGGTACATCAAACAATTTTAATATCAACTTTTTATCTATCTAGCCCTTTTAACTGAACTACCGAGCTTATCTTAAATATGAGGAACATAGCCTATTTTAATGCTTGCTATTATTTATTCAGATTGTCAATTACTAGAACGCTATCGTGTTACAAAATCCCGAACACGACACACCATTACCATGTGGTTCAATCACGTACTTCCACCCTTTCTCTCGTCAAAAACTCTATAACCACCTATCAGGCAAACCCATCTGCGTAGCCAATAATTTTTCAGCCAATTCAGTTTCTACAAAACTGATATCAAACCTTATTGCTATGATGAATAGATGTGCTAGGGATTTTAGCAGAATGTAAATTTAAATTGGTTATTAGGGTGGGCTAATCTCTCAGCTGAGCCGTTGAGATCGTTTAAAAGCTGTCCCCTTGTTATTGTTTATTTAGGATGGCTATTCGCGGTGGAAACCGGTTTTTGAGGCGTGTGCTAATGCGATTGTACGTCCGCGAAGTGCTCCGATGTTCGAGTGACTTGAGTGCGTAGACAGCTTTATTGAGAATTAGGAGTGTGAAGTGCCAGCCAAATTATTTGTACTCAAGTTGAAGGTTTTAATTCCATTGCTGATGAACTTCATACAGCAAAAGATACATTCCACGAAAAGGGCCACCGATGTCTCGTACAAACACAGTTTTTCTCAAAATTGTGGATTTATCGAAGTTCTCTTTCCTGACCAGATGAATGAGTCAAAAAATACTCATAAAAAATTTACTAATAATTAGAAAGAAACATCAAATTATTGGAATATATACGTGTTTGTACGGGACAGCTCATGGAATGCTCCTAAATCTTTTTTAAATGTCAAAGAAAAATGTGACAAGAAATTTGATGTAATTCCCGAATTTCCCAATACGCCTACTCCTTTCTCGCGGTAAGAAAGTCAATTATCTACGGTATAAAATAGATTGTATTTTTCAAAATTATTTTGCCAAACCAAATTAATTCAGCTCTTTCTTCAATCGTTTGCAATGTTTACTGACATTTTGTTTATAATTATACCACAAAGTATACTTGATGTACGATCCTTGACTTGACCTTTCGTGGGCGTTTTTGTAGGCGACATCGCGTGGGCCTCAATAATAAACACATAAAATCGTAGGCTCGTAAAACATGTGGGACGAATACTCCAATAGGTATCCGTCGTTTCTGTAACACTTTTACAAACCTTTCAGAGCTATCACGGCATATCTTCCTGTTTACGTTCTATGTTTACTTTGTCTTGTAACGTTACGCTTTCTGGATAGGTACAATGAGGATACAACTAATATAGTTTTTCTTTTTCCTTATTTATGGAACTACGATATTTGTTATATTATGTATTCGTACCTTTGCCTATGTTTTTAACACTTCCTTTATTTAGTAATCTGTGGACTGTGTAGGTAATAACAGCAGAACACTGAATTGACAGTATTTGAAGGGTCCACGGAAAGAACATGTCTAGTCAATTCAAATTACAGAAGGAAAAACCACCATACTTTTATCAGAATAAGGTGTGAATTCACCCTGATTTTTTTAAGCACTGGACATATTTTTTTGATAGTGCAATACCGCGTAACTAACAAATAAAAATGTAAATAAGGTATAATATGCTTGTCAGTTGTTTGAATATTGAACTCTTTCTGACTGTGCTAGTTACGCGTTATTGCACTATCCTCGTCTTATTATTTTTTGTTATTGCTGCCAAAGTTTAATAGTACATACATTACGACACAAGTGCGAAAAACATGAAATTCGAAACGAGTGGTGATGTTTTAAAACACGACCGACAGGGAGGGTTATAAATCGACACGAGTTACGAATTTCGTTTTTGCACGTGTCTCGTACCTACATCTTTTTTTAGTACACATGGCCCTCCGAAGTTTTGGACCTGACGTAAAATGACACTTCTCGCACTAAAGCCTAAAAAAGACACCATCTGTACTAATAAATATATTTTCAAACGCTATGTTTCCATTAATTTAGTTGATATACATATTGTCTAGGACGGATATTCTCTCCAATATTCTCTAATGACGGTATATTCTGTCCAGATCAGATCAATGGATACTGGCCAATCGGCAAGTTCAGCTTCGTACAAAAGGACAATTAAGTACAGCGGGGACCGATAACAAAGGCGAAGAGCGCACAATTTGTTGCAGCCGTCTTTATCTGACCCACTACTGACCCCTTTATCCTAATTTACCCAACCTTACCCTCTGCTTGCAAATATATGGGGTTAACAAAATACAGAAATATTTCATACTGTGAGTTCACAACCACTAACTTAACATATTTTTTTTAGCTGTGGCGTGGTCTGTATCTAGGGGTGGCAATGTATTATTATTCAATGTGAACAAAACATGTGGTTTCAGTTTGAGAATTAGGCACGCTTTAGCGACGTTTCGAGAGTGATTCGCATATTTATTCTATACGGAACCCTTGGGATGCGTGGCTAATGATATCTATCATTACTTTTAAAGTGCACGTGTATTTTGAATGGGTTTATCTAGGCCTGATGATTGGATTATAATCAATTAGGGGGAAGCGTTGATTATTGTTAATGATACATGCTTAGCAATCATTAGAGTTATGCAGGTGTTTTTTGCTTAAATAATGTTGTTCATTACTACTTTTTTTTAAATCGTCCAACTTATAAGTATCGTTTGTCCTTATCGTCTTTATGAAATATTAATGAGACGGAAAGGGACAAACTGTTCTTAGCACCTTGCTAGGCTTGCTAGCTTGATTCAAGCTGTTAATGAATAAGGAGTTAAGTTCATTAAAAAAAACCCACTGACCAATTTAAGCTACTGCCCTGTATTGGTTCGGTAATACAACTTCTATACAGGGTGAAATTCTATTTTTGTGATTGTTCTCAGTTGGCTTGTTTAGTATCGTTTTCCACTGAAGTCAAAAATATATTTTTTTTCTCACGTAAATTTGTTTTTTTTTTAAGTTTCTATGGTACAGGTCTTTTAAATGAGCAGACGGTCCATAGAATTTTTTTTTTTTGGGAGAAAACAAATCTTCTTCCTTTTCCCTAATCGGAACACGATACCGCATTTCGTCGGTGATAGTGCAATACTGCGTAGCTACCAAAACAGATAGAGTTCAAATATCAAACAATTGACACTCAAATTTATCCTCATTGAATTTGTTAGTTGGGTCAAAATTCTTTTCGTTGTCTTGTTTCATACCGCTCTGTCACGCTTTTAGTTGCTGTTTCGACTCAGTATATAAAAAAAATTCCGGTGTACTTGTATTTCTTTTTCACGCTAGATTTTAATACATACATCAGAAATTGAAAACAAAACATCATCTCATAAAAAACCACCACTGCGTCACGTTTTTAGGGACAGAAAATAAGACAACGAAAAGAATTTTGACCCAGTTACTTAAAGAGAGAGCAACCATTAAAATATCACCATGTAGATATATTTGTCTATGACGAGACTTTACAATTGCCTGGGCGTACTCATAGTGATACTGTGTTGCTTTTCAAAGGAATACGTGAACTACATAAAATCTCCAGTCATTACGAGCTGCGGTCGCAGTCTTGACTCTTCACAATTCAAACGAACAGTATGGTAATAACTCGAGCTATCCAATTACAGGGCAATAAGCAGTCAATCACGCTTCTGGCGGACAGCTCATTTCTGCGTCACATTTATCTAAACACTGCAAAATGTGAGAAGTGAGACTGCTATGTGTGGGAGATACGACGTTTCGTTACTGAGCGACGTATTTTGTTGCGATCTGTGCTTTATGGTTAAGCGTGCGGTTTAGGCTTAAGCTTAAGAATATTTAGGAAGTCTCATAATGGTTTGTAAGAGTTACGAGTTTTAACATTCTAAATGGACTTCGCGCTAGGAATATGGTAAGTAGAAGACTTAATAACCAAGTTAGAACCACTTTTAAATCTTAAATTACTTGCACTTATGATTTTAGGACTGTAATCAACGTTACTTTTTTAAATAACTAGGATTAAATGATTCTCATTGTAAATTTAAAAAAGGACTATTTCACGTTCATGGACAACCAATTAGCGTGATATTTAAAAAAAAGTTTACTGCAGTCAGGTTTGTAACGTCAGCGGAGCCTTAGTAATGGGGTCCCGTTTTACCCTTTGGGTATGGAACTCTAATAATACGTAAGAAATGTAATTAATATAAATTGATCTACCTTAATAGTGAAGCCAAACTTCAATAAACGTACCTCAATTTCGTACATCTGTCTCCGTCAAATTATCGAAATGTACGATTTTCGATGTTCACGGTAACCCTCTGTTGTTTGGTCCCTATTTAAAATCGTAAATAATAATACATAACGTCAGCGCAAATTACAGTAGTCACTGTTTGCAAATGACATAAAATTTCGCATCCATTATCAAAATATGACAGAATTAAGTATGGACTAGGACCCTCTTTTTCTACGGCCAATTAAACAACGTCGTTTTGACAAACCTCATGCGATTCGCATAAATAATGTAGTTTCTATATTATTATAAAACGGATAAAGACCGCACAATGGACAACATAATAGGACCTATTTAACGCATTCAAATTGATAACCGACTTTAAAAAGAGGTTATCATTTTTACAGATTTTTTGTTTGTATTTTCTTTGAGAATCGTGAACTGATTTTAAAATTTTTTTTATTTGATCGGGTATCTCGGGTATTTCGAATAAGATGTGAAAATAAATTCCCGATTCTCGAAGATATCAATCGATCGATAGGTGTCTCGTTGGCACCAAGTTGAGATCTGACGATGGGATCTTGGAGGAATCTGTAGAAGTTGTTTTTTTTATTTGGTAATTATAATTTATGTTAAATAAAAGGCAATTGTTAAAAATATTACATGACTTTAGGTAGCTACGTCGTTCTACTAGTAGTCACTATAATTTTGTAAATTGTTGCTCTACTAAACTGCTATGACTGTCATGTTTGCCTGTACCAAGATATCTGAGCGCATATTTTAATCAAAAGTGTTATTTCTATTATGTTTCGTTTGTTTTTTGCCAAGCAAATAGCAGTTAACGTCAGTAAACGTACACTATTAGGTTTGTAGGAGAGAGTTGTTTACTAGGTAAAAGTGCATTCAGACCAAACGAGCATTCGCTATTCTAACCCCCTAGTCTACGAAATTCGATCGTTACACAAAACGTGATTCGTTGATTTTGGAGAGTGGGGGATAGAATTTTAGCGAATGCTCGTTTGGTCTGAATGCACCTTAAGATAACTAAAAATGAATGGGTCATCATAATGTAGAATTGTAGAACTAACAGGACCGAAAGTTTAAATAATTGTCTATCAAATGAGTGTAGTTACTCCATTCTCGATTTTTTCATGATTTATTCATTCATTATTATACAGCTATCGGCTATTATTACACAATTTAAAATATAGCTGAAGTAAACTCAACGAAAAGATGTAACTTGGTACTATAAATACAGTACTTACGCCTTTTTATCCAAGCTTTGTAGAATAATGGCGAATCGGCGATGAATGGGCTGCGATTCAGTTCCAATGCAGTAATTATAGATGTCGCCACTGTCGTGAGCAGTTTGCAATAGAAAAGTTTTAAATGCTTCTACAGCGATTTGACATAGATTTCGCCCAGTTTCTATTAATCTGGTTGAAGTTAGAAGAGTAATTTGGTTAGACAAATGCAAATTAACGTGTGAAGATGGGTAGAAATCTTGTACTTAATGCATATTTTGTGGTAAGATAACCAAATATGGCAAAAAGACAGTCTCAAATATTGCTAAAAGCCTAACCACAAAGGTTTATGTTCAGTTCTGGTTCATGTGGTTGGTTTGATGTATGATAAGTTGACATTTTCAATATTAAACTATAAAAAATCAGGCTGCTCATAATGTTACAGTATTTTTTTGTTTTAGGGCAAAGTAGGCGCACCGTGGTAAGGCCCCCCACAAGGTGAACTGATGACCTGGTAAAGGTCGCGGGAGTCTACTGGATGCGGGTGGCACAGGGCCGGTCTTTGTGGCAATCTTTGGGGGAGGCCTATGTTCAGCAGTGGATGATGGTGATGATGAAAGTAGGTACATCAAGTTTCCGCGGGTTAAGTAGCCATGTAAAGTTACATGGAAGTGAGTTGATCAGAAATTTTGAACAAGTCATTCATCTAGAATAATCATTGATCGGTTTACAGTGATAACTTTTTGAAGGTAACTTTCACCGCTATCTCACTTGCTCCCCAGACTGATAACTCTAATATTAGGTCATATCTGAGTTCCTACAATTAGTTATCAATTACATCCAGTTAAAAAAAATCCAACAATCTAGCAGCAGCGGCCCTACCACGAAAAACGAAATTCATCAATTTCGAGGATTTGTCTCTCTCACTCTAATGACGCCTTCGTTGGAGTGACAGAGAAAAATCCTCTAAATTTACGAATTTCGATTTTCGTGGTAGGCCCGGGTGCGTAGTCAAGATGAGAATCGCTAACGCTCAGTCGTGAATGTAACGCAATTGTGTTATTCACATTAACATATATTATTATAAAGAAAGACTAACCGAGGAAGAACTACTATACGCTCCTGAGCATTAGCAGTCCTCTTGGCTACACACACTGTTGTGATACATCACGATTTGTGACTGTACCACCATTAGATACATCAGCGAAAATCACTCTAAAAAGTACTCTAACACCATGACAATAGAGGCGTGCTCAGATATTTGTGAGCACCTTGGCCACTCCGATATATCTGCTGACAACTGTATTTAGGTACACATCAGAGTCGTATCTGTCGCACATTTTCTTCAATGTAAGCAATTCGCAGCAGCGCCCGTGCAAAGCAAAAGGAGTGCAACAATTTTACACCCTACTAGGTACTGCACCGCAGGTCATCCTAGTTCTCGAACTTTCTGCAGATAATTTAAAACTCAGAACCAAAACGTCTCATGTTCCGTTGGATCTGTAGTTATATAAGACCTTTTGGAGAAGAAAATGTTTCGGAGGGGTTCTAATTAGTACATTCGGTTGTGGGGCGAACAAAAGGGCGAAGTTTGCGATTGCAGAGCTATGTTGAGATATCTAGTGCTATATTGTCGAACACATTGTTAGGAAGTTTAACTGATTTAGTTTGGTGCGAGAAAAACTGAACACGCTTTTGTTTAAGTATTTGGTGTGACCAATATTTTGATGTTGCACTTTTATTTTTAATGAGGTAGGCAAACGATAATTTGAGTATTTTAAATAAGGCTTGTGTGAAAACGTGACTAATACCAAAAACTTATATCTAAGTGGCAGTATACATAGTTACCGAATTTCAGTTTTCATCATCAGCCTATGATAGTCCACTGCTGAACGTAGGCCTCTCCTATTAACTATGCGTATAGACGCATTAGGAGGTAAATGCCCATAATCGCCACGCTGGGTAAGCGGATTGGCGATCGCAGTAATGTGTCCACTATGATGACGCTGCTGCCCATCATCAATCTTTTATCACATAGTGGTCAGTGACACTTCAATCCCTTAGTCGACTCTTACGACACCCGCAGGAGGAGTTGGGGTGGTGACAAATGTATTCTTACTGCCGTCACCACACGGCTTGTACGATATCTATTAATTATCATTATAAATCTGGCACCCTAGTGAAAAGGGGTATAAGTCGAATTTTGGCCAAATTGAGTTAAGTATACCAAAAAATTTCAAAAAAAAAATGGCATCTTTTGGTGTAAAAGGATCTAAGATATCACGTAAATTGACAGAGTTACGGTCGTGTCATATGGTATAACTAACACAAATGACCATGCAGTGTCAGGTATAAGTTGAAATAAATTCTTACAACCAAAAAAAGTATATCGTTGTAAAGTTACAAAAGGTATTAGTGTAGCTAAGTTTTTGCGCATTGGATTTTAGTTGTGTGTAACGCTATAACTACTCATATTCTCTTGATGGTCACTCGGATAATGAGGATCCATGTGTATTTAAATCACTTTACACGAACAATAAAATCATTTTTTGAGATACAATTCGACATAAATCCGTATTTCCGAATAAAATTATGTTGTTACGGGTACAAGTCGACTTTAATCACTTACAATTACAGTTTTTTACATGTAATACAATCCATTTGCGGGAATTATATCCGTTTGCACTAAATTAAAAAGTATTACTTAACATTTAACACCAGTAAATTGACGGCTTTGTACTAAGTTGTACCATTTTACACTAAGTTTCGTTATATTGTATGCACAATGGTTAAAATAGTGTTAATTTTTTAAATTTAATTTACTTAGTGGTTAATGATTTTGTTAAAGTATGATTGTTTTTCAAATTCAAGCTGTTAAATTCTGCTGCTTATTTGTTAAATCCTATGTTAGTAATATTAGTTTGTGTTGACAGTTTTAAATGACCTAACGCAAATACTTTTTTTTTAAATTGTAGTAACAATTTTACTTAATGATCTAGGTAATATAGAAAGCGCGCTATAATAGCCTTGTACGAGTATTTGCTTCTTTACACACTAGTGCGAGGAGTCGTTTATATCTTGCCTCGTTAAAAACTTCGGAAGGCCATCTGTACTGACAAAATGTCGTACGAAACACATGCAAAAATTAAATTCGTAAATCGTGTCGATTTAAAACACTCCCTTCGGTAGTGCTTTGCTTTATTTATGCTTATTTCGAACTTATTATTTTTCACAGTTGTATCGTAATGTCCATTACGATAGGCTATAGACAATAGTTTTTTTAAATAAAATATCGATTTTCAATAGAATGTTATTTTAGGGGACTCGATAAGATACAAAATTGCCATTCAGGCGTTACGAAACGTACCTACCTAGCTGCGCGCACGACATCCAGGGCATAAAGTTATAATTCGGACAGTAGGACTATTTGTACTATGATTACTAATAATGAATAAAATAAATGCTACATTATGGTATTTTTTAGTATTATGAAATTTAAAAACATTTCATTTTATGATGCGTTGTGTTTTGGCTGTTGAAAAGAAGTAATATTTTTTTAATTCAAGGAAATAATTTCTCATAATAAATGGAAAAAAGAAATATTTTTATTGTAACTTATTTCATAGAATTTGGATACAATTGAATAAAGTGATTAATATAAATCTTGTTATTTCCTTTTACACGTTACTAACATTTTGTGCACAATGGTATAGGTCGGTTTTTTTGGGATTATATTGTACACGTACATGCTATGCCATTAAAATTAATTTCGCAAACAAACTTAGCTAATTTTTTTTCGTAGAAGTACATCTCAAAAAGAGTTATAATAAAATAAGTTTAATATATACCCGTTTTCACTAATGTCCAACATATATGAAAAGGGGTACTAATTTGGTTATATTTCTAAATAGCATTTATTTCAGCGGGTACAAGTCAATTTTTTTTTAAACTATTGTTAGTTATAAGAAAAGTGTAGTAGAATTTAATTTAAAATATAACAAATATCTTGATTGATGTCACTCAGCGCCGGTGTTATTTTTGTTTAATTAGTAAATCATTTGAACCAATTTTTGGTACAAGTTAATCATCGTCTAAACACGGCGTTAGTGACATCATTCAACCATTCGTTCAGTTACAATTAGTCATTCGCAAAGGTTATATAAGCCTGGTTTTATTTAATTCTGTCTCTTTTGGCTGTTGAAATTTGAACAATAAACATCACTTGAATGAGTTCGTGCTTTTGAGTATTCGTCCAGTTTTTATCCTATTAATATATCAGAAGTGCTCGTTATTGAATTAGTATCACGCGCTAGTACCGCTTCGTATCCTAGTTTTGACAAACGCATTGAAAATGAGTAGTCGATCTGAGCGGTTGAGATCCGGACGTCGACGTAGCATCGATAGCATAGCAGAAGCGGAAGAAGTCACGGTTCCACCCGCTAAAAGGCCTCGAAAATCACGGCTACCCAACAACAAAGAACGACTAGATCGGTTGGAGAACATGCTGGAACAATTACTTGAACAAGGAAGGAGCAACACACGGGAATCTGTTACAGCAGGTACGTCAAGTGAGATTAATCGTAACCCTCCTGTGATTGAAAGTGAAATTGCCACGTGTCAATCTAATGCAACTCCAAACAATGCGGTGGCTTCAACCACGTGTGTTACACCTTTAATACCCCAGATCTGCGATTTAAACACGTCTGTTCTAGCTGCAGATAAATTAGTACCAAGTATGCCTATCCAGGGCTCTCAGCCAATTGAAAACAATGCTTCGAAAGGCAATGAAAGTAGCCCGTCTATCTTAGATTTTGGGAATAATGTTAGGTTCATTGGGAAGCCCGATAACGTGCCCAAATTTGATGGTAATTCCAACACTTTTTCTGTTCACGCATGGCTACATCGGCTGGAGTCGCTCGCAAATATCTACGGCTGGAACGAGAAGACTCTCATCTACCACATGACTGCGAGTTTAGAAGGCAACGCTCTACTGTGGTTCGGGCATCTGCAAGACATCACACTTTCCTGGACGGAATGGAAGAAAAAGCTGGTGGATTTCTTCCCGGCCGGACGGGGTCTGGCGGCCAAGCTACACGACCTGGTGACAGTCAACAGACGCAAGGATGAACGGGTAATTGATTTCTATTATAAGAAACTTTCCCAAGGTAAATTATGTCGGCTTAATGATGATATGATATGTGATGTCATTATTTTTACCTTAGGTGACCCATTGTTAAAGGCCGGAGCTCGTGGTACAGGGTGTAGGGATACGCGTAGCTTATTGACTTATTTAACTGATTCGGCTAACGACTTGCCAGCTCCCGCCAAAACTATTGAGCCCATTAGTGATAACAGACCAAAATGTTTCACGTGTAGTCGAAGGGGTCATGTGTCCTCGCAATGTAGAAATAATTTTCGTTGTGGGGTTTGCAGTAAGCTAGGGCATAAAACCGAAAATTGCAATATGTCAAAAAAATGCACTCATTGTAATAAAGCAGGTCATACTCGAGAGGAATGCTATAGTTTAAAGCAAAAAATAGGTTCCTCTGCTACCTCCACCAATAGTGCAAAGCCTGAAGATAACCGCGATAAAAAATCTAAAATGTACAATATTAGACCAATAGATGAGGGTGACCGCAAATATCACAAGACAGGCGTCGCCAACGGACATAATTTGACCGCATATATCGATTTAGGTAGTGCTTGTAATACTATCACCTTATCAGCAGCGAATAAGATTTCACTATCATTCAAAGCACAATCAAGTACCAGTATAAAGGGATATGGTGGTCAAATTATAACTCCTCTTGGCGAAGGTGTACTAAATCTCGGGGTAGATGGAGTATTTGTTAACACTTCAGTTCTCATAGTACGGGATGAGTTACAAGAAACCGATATGATTGTTGGTCGTGCATTTAGTGAAATGCCTGGAGTTTGCTTGACTAAAACTACTGAATCTTTAACATTCACTAGGACGAACGATCCAACCACTCCAACCGACCAAGAGCTTCCATTTGCTTGCGCTGAAGTTTCTATTTCGAAAATTGAGCTTAAAATTCCTCATGATACGGTGATAGTTCAAGGCTTAAATCGAATCATCGTTTATACTGACGAAAATGTTGATACGGACACCGTACAGGTTCAGCGTTCTGAACATAGGGAGTTAGGTAAAGAAGTAGATATTCCAGAACAAACAACAGAAGTATGCGGTAATGTAGGTTACCTAAACGTGTTTAATTTACAAAGTCAACCGCTTACAATGTACTCACAACGTTGTATAGCTCGAGGCCAAGTAGTAGACCCAATAGAAAGCAAACAAACTGTCTTGGATGGTAACGACATTTCCCGGTTAGATAGCATATTACAGAAATATAGTCATTGCTTTGATGATTACTCTGGACCAAGAGTAGCTGAATGTAACGTAGAAATGAAAATTGAACTAACAACTGACGTCCCTTTTTATTATAGACCATACCGAATGTCCCTTAAGGAACAAGAGGTAGTTCGAAACATGGTACAAGACCTTATTGATAAAGATGTGATTGAACCCAGTAACTCCCCATACGCTAGCCCAGTCATATTAGTGGCAAAAAAATCCGGCGAATATAGAATGTGTGTGGATTACCGTCAACTAAATAAAATCACAAAGAAGGATCGATATCCACTACCGGTAATACAGGATCAGTTGGATAGGTTAAGTGGGGATAAATTTTTTACAAAGTTAGATTTAGCAGCAGGGTATCACCAAATCAAAATGCATCCCGATAGCAGACAATACACTAGCTTTGTAACCCCATTTGGTCAATTCCAGTATAAAAAAATGCCTTTTGGATTAGCCAACGGTCCAGCGGTTTTTCAAAGGGCCATGAATATGATGTTAGACCAATCTAGATTTGATTTCGCGACGGCATATATTGACGACATTTTACTAGCTTCAAAATCTGTTACAGATGCGTTCAACCACCTTGAGAAAACCTTAGAACTTGTAAGTCAGTTTGGACTCGTATTGCGACGTAATAAGTGTTCATTTTTAAAGTCCAGCATAGATTATCTAGGGCATATAATATCAGAAGGTGAAATTAGGCCGTCACCAGACAAAGTAGAAGCATTGAGCCAGTTTAAAGTCCCCTCAAATGTACACGACTTAAGGAGGTTTATTGGTCTTGCCAGTTACTTCAGAAAATTTATTATGTCATTTGCCAGTCGCACCTCACCACTCTCTCTGTTATTGAAAAAAGATCAGCCATGGCAATGGGGTGATGACCAGCAAAAAGCATTTTCAGACATTAAAACCTCCTTAACTCGTGAACCCGTGTTGGCTATATATAATCCGTCGTACAAAACGCAATTGCACACTGATGCATCCAGTCATGGAGTTGGTGGTATCTTGTTTCAGAAACAACCAGATAATTCTTTAAAACCAGTAGCGTATTTCAGTAAGCAAACCTCTGATACTGAAAAAAAATACCACTCCTATGAGTTGGAAGCCATGGCGGTAGTCCTAAGTATTAGAAAATTTAGAGTATATTTATTAGGACAAGCCTTTGTAGTGTACACAGACTGTCAAGCGCTTATTACAACGTGGACTAAGAAAGACATGTTACCAAGGATAGGACGTTGGTGGCTTGAACTACAATGTTTTGATTTTTCGGTACGTTATAGGCCGGGAGTGCAAATGCAGCACGTTGACGCGCTCAGTCGCGATCCGCTTCCTTTACATCACATTACTGAAGAAAACTGGGTTACAGCTGTTCAGTGGGACGATCCGAAAATTCAAAACATTATTAAAAATATAAAATCACCCAATTACAAAGATATATATTTGGTAAAAGACAACATTTTGTATAAAAAAGTAGGTTCAGATTGTAGAATTGTTATACCTAAATCGGTTCGCTGGAGAGTAACAAAGATGTTTCATGATGATAATGGCCACTTAAATGAAAACAAAGTCATAGAACTTATTCAACGCGAATATTGGTTTGAGAAATTGCGGAAATTTGTAAC
Source organism: Thaumatotibia leucotreta (assembly GCA_025490895.1). NCBI lineage: Eukaryota > Metazoa > Arthropoda > Insecta > Lepidoptera > Tortricidae > Thaumatotibia > Thaumatotibia leucotreta. The sequence continues at coordinate 8,712 of JALPQI010015021.1, read as the reverse complement.
AAAGTACGTCCGGTCGTGTATTTCATGCCAATTTGCAAAAAAGCCTCCAGGTAAACAACGTGGATACTTAAATCCTATTGAAAAAGGTAGCATTCCATGGCATACCTGGCATTTAGACCATTTAGGTCCTTTTTGTTTGTCTAAAAATAAAAATACCTATATGTTAGTTGTGGTTGATGGATTCACAAAGTTTACCTGGTTGCAACCGGTACCAAATACTTGCTCCATACATGTCACTTCTACTATAAATCTACGTTCTAGAGCATTTGGGTATCCTACTCGCATTATTACCGACCGTGGAAAGGCTTTCACAAGTCATGAGTTCGAAAATTATTGCACAGTGAAGCACATACGCCATATTCTTAACGCGGTAGCATGCCCACGAGCCAACGGGCAAGTCGAACGCTTTAACCGTACGATTCTGCAATCTCTGATAGCTTATACTGGTGAAAATGATGATGATGACTGGGAGCAATATGTGCCGAAGGTCGAACGGGGAATTAACACCACTATTAACAGCACAACACAAAAGAGCCCCTTTGAATTGGTTTACGGTTTTAAACCTAGATTTGAAATTGATTTAACAAACAAAGACCAACCTAGTATTAATTTGCCTGAACTACGAGCTCAAGCCCAAAATAATACAGTACATGTTTCACAGAAAAGTAAGGCTAGGTATGATAAGAATAGATTACCTAGCATTAACTATAAAATAGGAGACTTAGTGCAAGTACAACGCAAGATAATAAAGAAAGGCCTTACTAGTGGTAAATTAGTCGATAAATATGCAGGACCCTATAAAGTTATAAAAGTGTATGGTAATGACCGCTATAGGGTTACATCTTTAAACACTCGTGGTAGAAAATATAACAATGTTATTGCAGCTGATAAAATGAAAAAGTTCGTTGTACAGTCTATGAGCGATGACGAAGATGAACTCCAATAAATGCTTGGTCAGTATTAAATAGGTTATCATAAATATTTATAATAAAACAACATTACAATTCGATTCCTTTATTTATATATAACAGTGTTTATAGGAGTTCAATCTTTAATTATGGTGAGCATATATGTAATCATGTCCTTATTTCATAATAATTAAGTACAGACCTGATCTGAGCTTGTAAATACTGTTGATAATTATTCATAGGTCACATATAATAATATGTCGTTATCACTATTTTCATAATTGATATGGTTAATAAAATGTAATCATAAAGTTAAGCATAAAGCATCATATGATACTAATGATTTTGAACACATACCTGGTGTTCAGCTGAAAAAAATAAATAAAATAAAACAGTTTGATTTACAGTCAATTTTAAAATAACATTAATACTTATTACCATCCTGGTGTGTCCGTTGGTAATATTTATAAAAAAAAAAATATTATATGCAATTATACATAATATTTATATCTAATGGTGTGTTAAGCTGATTCTTGATTATCTATTGGATATATTGATCACAGTTGGGTGTGTCCCAATACGTATACATTAACTGTGTGTGTCCTGTAATGTCTACGTATAAAACAATCATTACAAATTAAAATCTACATATATCACGGGTGTGTCCCAATAGGTAATATACATTAACTGTATGTGTACTGTAACGTTTACGTAGGTACATATTAAATACAATGATTAAAAATGAAACTGTATTATTTTTATTACGGGGCCGTAAATGGCAGGTCAGGAAAGGCCGGGCAGGAAGTATTTGTGTACCAAATTATGTAAAAATTCTTCATTAAGTATTTGTTTTCATTCACATCTCAATCTTATCATAACACATCACTTTCACTGGCACCAATGATGTTAACGTTCCACTTCACCATTTTTGTAAGTAGCACTGAGTTAAGATTGTACAGTGTAATTAATGTTCTCACAAATACTCATGTTCTAAATAAGATTGTGACTTAGTCAAAGTAATCGTGTGAATAATTATTTCATGCATTATAGTGTATTTAGCCATAATGATATTCATAAGCATTTTAGGTAAGTAGTACCCTCTAATACTGTTGTATTCTTAAGCGTAAACAGAACTACCCTCATAAACAATGTTTGATGTAATATTCTATTATAAGTGTAATATATTTTTGTAATTACGAGGGCGTAATAATTATGTCAGGAAAAGCCGAATGTTAGTTATAAGAAAAGTGTAGTAGAATTTAATTTAAAATATAACAAATATCTTGATTGATGTCACTCAGCGCCGGTGTTATTTTTGTTTAATTAGTAAATCATTTGAACCAATTTTTGGTACAAGTTAATCATCGTCTAAACACGGCGTTAGTGACATCATTCAACCATTCGTTCAGTTACAATTAGTCATTCGCAAAGGTTATATAAGCCTGGTTTTATTTAATTCTGTCTCTTTTGGCTGTTGAAATTTGAACAATAAACATCACTTGAATGAGTTCGTGCTTTTGAGTATTCGTCCAGTTTTTATCCTATTAATACTATTGATTTTAGCCATAAACCAATGACGGCATGTGAAAGAGCGCGTTGTATTTACTCAAAGTACATTTAAAGTTATTCTAATTCTTTAGCCATTTCGGCACAGTAATTTTGAATAATTTCGCCAATCGTTTTTTGGCTCTCCTGTAAAGTGGCAAATTTCGATTTATACCCCTTTTCACTAGGGTGCCAGAAATATTTTTAACAAAAACCACGACGCGATGTTTTTTTTTTAAATCTCTGACCTTTAATTCTGACGTAGATATTTTCGAGTTACATAAAAATAACCATTACTGTGAATGTTTTTGTACGAATTGATTAAATTTAGACACGATTCAAAAACCAGACTTGCGGGGGAGTTGATTATCACCCGCCAGGTGGGGAAAATAATTTCCTTTTTAGTATTTTTTACAAAGACCCAATTGAAAGGATGTCCCCACTTTGACGGAGCGTAAGTAACGAACTGTTAAAATGCAAGTTTTTAATTTTCTCCCGCATAATCAGTTAGAATTTTTAATTAAAACAAGCACGAAACCGTCTCGTGACAAAATTAAATAGTTAAACAAAAACCACAATTTCACACCTGGTTTGCTCCCTCTGTGTCCAAGTTTCCTATGGGAGCTCACAACTATACCAGGTCAAAAGGACGTATGTGTCAGTGAAATTATATGCGTATGCGCCTTTTTTGTTTAGGGGGCTTTCAGTGTCGGATGTCAACTAATTAGGGCTTGCGTTGACGCGGAATGGAGGGACGAATGTTGAGGTGCAGAGTGAAACGGTACGGTGAATTTTTGGTGACAGATTTTTATGAAAATAAATGGGAAGGTTATTTTAACAAGGGCTGGAAAGGTAAGGATGTATTTTTTCGAAATATTTACCCGTATAGAGGGTTAGCTCATTCATTAGTAGGAACAGTTGCAGTTTGGTACTGCAACGCATAGAAGGCAAATATCTACACCTACAGACTCACGCACGCTTCCGAATTTATTGATGTCTCAATTTCTCCAGTGCAATGGAAATTGAAGTTCATTGAGATATCAATATGAATTGGGACGTTTTTGAAAGGAGGGGATTATGTACTACATCTGACAATAAATTATGCATTGTGTAAAGATAGTGCATTCCCGCTGCCAGAGTGAGGTTTTAGGAAGCTAAATCAGACCCATAAGGGATTTTTTTAAATAAATTCAAGTTATAGAAGTACTAGTTTTTATTTTGTCTTGCATTCTGGCCATTTGCCGCAACGCGCCATCAAACGTGTCTATTTTGCGTGGGCCCAACTTACTTGTTGTGAATTTTTCATATATCACCTTGTATAGTTTACGTTAAATACTAGAATAATTGTCATGTACGAAAGAAAAAACTTTCGACCCTCTAATATGAGTGCGTAGCCAAATTTCCAATCGCTAACGCTCTTTAGCTTTTTCTCTGTCACTCTTGCTTGACATTCAGTTTGCAGTTGCTTTTCGTTTACGATTCACGACAGATCGTTGTAATCTTGGCTACGCACCCTAATGTTCTTAAGAACAGTATCTTGATGGTAATTACGAAATTGAACAAACTTTGTGCGCACGCTGAAAACTGTATTTTGAGCATTTTTGACTGCTGATAATGATGAAATAATAAATAATCTAGTTCCCTGATAAAATGTCAAGTAATTTATAATGTTTTTGTACCTCAAAAGATATTAAAAAGAATGTTTATTTTACAGCGAAAGAATAATTAGTTGAACTGGCATCCTCATTAGACAGATTGATGGGTGCAGCAGTGCCAACTAAAAGACATCTGTTAGTAATATCAACGTGCATTCCTTGTTATGCTCATTCATTAGTAGATGCATTCTTGCTGTATGGATGTGTGGCTTAGGTACCACGTATTAATAACAACATCGTATACCGTTTAGAATACATAACGTAGAATAAAAACTAACCACAAAAAATAACATAAAAGGCTGGCCACATTGTATGGCAATACTTATTCGCTGAGAAAATATTTACCAGCTTTCTGGTCACCAGTGGCATCTATTTACTACGTATTTAATGGGCCACAAACATGCCTACTTCTTAAAAATATGATTCAAAAGTTACATATTAAGTAAAGTTCCTACAAGAAGATATTTTACTTTTCAAAGCAAGTGTATGAAGACAGTCGACTGAAATGGTTTTCAGTATTTCTTTCACTAAGCGCGACGGATACGATACGTCATTTTTCAAAACAAAATAAAGTACGTATAGATGTGTAGCATACATGGGCCAATCAACTTTTTGATCGACACAATTTTTCCCCGTAACGCAGGTGACAATTTCATCAAGTTTGCTAGAAAAAATGCTTATAAATTAATTGTACATGCGTTAGGCCTCACACAAGTTCACATCGATAGTATCGATAAATTTAAATTCCAACGGTTTTTCATTGCAAATATGTGTATAGTATTAATTCACGTACATTTTACGAGTAAGTTCATGAAATTTAACGCAGGAGACAAAAAATATGTCGATCTAAAAGTTGATTGGCCCTCAAACTACGAGTACGTATTTAATGTGCTACAAACATGCCGACTTCTTAAAAATAAGATCCGGAAAATTGGATATTCCCTAAGTTCCCATGAGAAGTTAGGTAATTTGCTGGCCTGGTCTGGCCTACGTCTAGCAGTGGATTAAGATAGGCTGTTGATGATGAAGGCAGGCTTAGCCTTTTAATTTAATTTACGTTTTTATGGCATCGTCTGTTCTAAAGGCCCCTAATTCCAGCTTACTCTAGTATCAGCAGCTACGAGTAACGTGCTATTGTTTCGTCTAGACGTGGCCGTGTATCTAAGAGCTTACCTCGAAACTTGCAATTGTCTGTCTGTTTCGTTTCACTTATCAATGCATTGTCATTCGTACTTACAGTGTCAATACAACTTAAACGTGTAAGTCTGGGATCGGAATCTCTTGAGCGAGCGGCAGGAGATTAAAATGGAATAGAAACGAGAATAAGGCTGCGTTTCCACCAGAGATGTGCGAGGATGTGTTTCCATACAAATGACACCTATTAATGACTCGAGCGAGGTGTCATTTGTATGGACACACATCCTAGCACATCTCTGGTGGAAACGCAGCCTAATACTAAATAAGTTAGGCAGGGATCGCAACCGGTTTTTTAGAAAATTCCCGATATAGCCCAATATTTCAAAATATTTTATACTCTATGTATGTAGTACATAATATTTTATGTAATTATGAAGATTGCCGGGAGATGCTGGATACGTGGAGGTCCAAAGGGGAAGCGTATATTCAGCAGTTGACCATGTGGCTGAAATGATGATGAGATAATTCATCGTATTCGCCTATTCAATCCACTGATGGATATAGGCCACTTCTATATCTTTGCTTTTGCAAGCATTATAAGTAGAAAATATGTCGTATTTATTGAAAATTGATGATGGGCAGCAGCATTTATCATTAGTGGATTGGACACACTACTGTGTCCGCCAACCCGCTGGCCCAGCGTGGCGATTATGGGCATTTACCTCCTAATGCGTCCGTACCCTTAGGTAATAGGAGAGGCCTCTGTCCAGCAATGGACTGACTATAGGCTGATGATGTATGTCGTATTCATGTTAAATGTCCAATCACAGTGAAAATTTGTAAGGAATAGATCCACCACATTTCTCAAAATGTCCCAGGAAGTCTGTATAGAAGTTTCCTTTTTTACCAGATTTCTATACATTTTCAGAATCAAAAAAAGAATGTTTCATACAAACATTTAGGGACATTTTGGGAAATGACTACCAGCCTACCAATTTTTATCAAAATCTAAGATGTGATCCAAATGTACAATTTTTTTAAGAAATGCTCAAATATGGAAATCACATAAAAAAATAAAATTACATAAATATTTTCATTTTTAAGCTTTATGTACAACGGGACTTGTTATTTTTACAAAATTCTCTTTAAGGCCCCAAAAGACACCTATTGTTAAAGGCGATCCATTTTATAAATAGTTCATAGTTCAGGGATCGCAGAGCAAAGAAAGGGGCTAACCATGAGATGATTTAGTGCAGTCATATAATCTGGATAATCGGTGGTTAGCACTTAAAGCTGGGCTTAAACGGCCTGGGTAGCGGCATGGTAAGCTATAAGCACTTTATTTTCCTTTACAAAATTATTACTCAAAAAATTCTCAAGATGAAATTTTAAACCTAAATCTCAATTTCAAATAGAGATAGCTCTATCTGGTATTTGAAATTTCTAAATAAGTCGGTGAACTTTGCATCGGCAAATAATTAAGTATTATACAAAAAATTTACTCAACATTATTATGACACGTTCGATTTTTAATGTAATTTAGCATCATCCCTAAAGAGCGAGTACGCTCGTATATTAAGGAACTCACATAAACATATTGCAATAAGTTCGGCAGTTTTTGAACATTTTTTTTAAATATTTGTGTCCACGAAATGATTAACTTGACAACTAAGCTAAAACACTGGTACAAATTAATGCGGCAATGAAAAATGAAAAATACTTCCTAATTGGTATATTTTTCATATTATATGTGACTTAAGTCATTTATTAGGTTGATTTGTGTAAAATATCTGAAGATATTTATTTATTTATGATAATTGTCTTGCACTATTTATACCCGACGAACACAAATGTTTATAGATGTACTATTTCTAGATGTCATATTCATATTATATCTAGATATAATATTTCTGTAATAGAAATTGACTTAGTATTTTGAGGGAAATCGTACTAGAATCATAGGCATACAAATGATGAAAACAAGCTTGAATTGGATGTGGCCGGTCTCTTTTATTTATTTATATAAAAACATATTGTACTATTACTCGTAGTCCCAATCCCAAGTTACTCTAAATTGTGGATCAAATGTTAAATTAGTCATGCTCATGCTTGTACTAAAATAGCAAACCAGGGAGGCAAACAGACCCACTGATAGCGAAGAGAAATCAATTAATGCCAAGGTTCGTGATCTGTCAAAACGAATTTACAGGGTGTCCCAACAATTTACGTCAAAGTAGCTCAAACCGGACTGACGTATTTTTATTTATTTTATAGTACCTACGCTTTTCGTCAAAAATCACCTGTATTTTTATTTCACCTATTTAATCTCCATAACAAACATGAAGTTATCGTATTGAAATAAAATAAGCAACTAGATTGTGTATAAACTTGAGTGCAACATATTCTGTGGTGCAACATAATTTAGACTGAAACAATCAAAATGCATACGTAATGTACATAACTTTTATGGTTTTAAATATCGGAAAACCTTCGGTGCTGAAAAATTCACCCTAACACGAAAAAGTCGTTACTGGCGATAGAGGCCTGCTCAGATGTTTTTGAGCATTTTAGCTGCTTCGATATATCTGATGGCCACTGTAAATACCAATAGAATTTTGCGCATTACTGCATGTATTGTCTGTTACGATCAAAGAGATCTTTAAAAAAAACTGAGGAAAAAATGTGTATTTTCGTTTTAGAATTTCTAAAAAAACCTGGAACTAAGTATAGCCAGTTAGTTCCTCCTCTATTTTCTGATAAGTTTTCAGGGCACTCTGTATATAATAGAAACATGTGGCCCGCGTTCATTTATAGTCAATTATGATTGACATTTCACTGGGGCGTGCCGTGGGAACTGTGTCGTACATGTGTCTATTTGTTAATTAAATTATGATACATATTTAATTGTATCATATTGCGAAACCCGGTGGAGAGCAAATATTTGGGCGAATATATTTGTTGATGAGATGCTGAGAAACAATGAGAATTAATAATTTCGTTTTAATTGAAATGTATTTTCCTACGTATGTGTTTATATTTGAACGGACTTGAAGTAAGGTTTATTTATTTAACTTTCACGATTTTCACTCACCTAGTTATTTTGTCGCACTGATATTGATAATTATTGCTTTTTACTAGGATTCAAATGTTTTTATATCATTAAACGTCTCGATATCGAACTTTATTGATTTTTTCGACCGAGAAGCACGGTGTATCAAAAATACAAACATACAGTACCCGGCGATAAAGTTTGCACATCGGTCTTTGGAAAGAGACAAATAATATTGCATAAACGTCACATACGTTAGAGAGGGACAACGCTCCATAAAGCCGAGTCTCTTTCCGGAGACCGATGTGCAAACTTTATCGCAGAGTACTGTACAACAACTAGTAAATTCAAAATGACCTGGAGGAAACAACTTTGAATCAAAATTTCTCAATATTGGAAAAAAAACATGAGAAATTGG
>JALPQI010015020.1:0-26687 GCA_025490895.1 Thaumatotibia leucotreta | reverse complement strand
ATTAATAAATGAACATAATATAAGTTTAAAAAATGTGAGCCAGGTTATATCGGCTACTCGTTAGGTCACAAGGGTATAGGTAAAAAACTTAAGTAAGTCACCTGTTGTTTGTAGTAGTGATCTATTCAAATAGGCAATACGTTTTTAAAATGCGAACACAAACAAAACGAATGTCTATATGGATAGATTACTACCACACACAACAGGAGCTTTTCTTTACTTTTTCATGAGTATACTGCTATAAATGGCTACGTTTTGACGACAACCATGTCATGTTACCCAGATCACAATCAACTAATGGTGCGGCCACTATCTAGGAATAAGAATCAGATTAATTTATGGACAAATTAATAAATTAACAAAAATCACACGGATATCCTAAGAGTCATAGGCTGAGCCTGGACTCAACAGTCAGTGAAAACGTTACACAAAATTAAATTAAGTACATTAGAAAAATAATAGATTAAGGGTTGATTTTTCAATCCTCAGTTTAAAGTAGAGTTAAAATTATTACCATCCTTATTTCAGGTTATCAGTCAATAAAGGATATAGCACGGATAGAGCTAACATTTCTTTGACAGATACTATTATCTGGGGCTTGAAAAATCAGTACTAAGTTTGCTGCAGGTTATATATATTTAAGATTTTATGGAGGTGCGGTATTATTGTATTGGGCAGTCCATATTCGGCGGGATTTACCCGTCATCATGCGCTATATCGATTAAATATCGATTTGAACTTTTCCCCCGCTTCTAATGCGAATTAATATCGATTTACAAACAACATAAACAACTAACTATAAACAATTATACGCGGTTCAACCCTATTTATTTATATTTATTTCGGAGAATCGTGAAAGTTTAAATCGGTTTAAATAAGTCTTCCTTTATTACTGCCTTAGTATCCCATTATTTTTTTTATTGTTCTCCTTTCATTCCTATACTCAAATATTTTTTCATCATTTTCACTACAGAATGTATTGTAATAGGTATACAATTAGTTGCAATAGTGTCCCAAGTCCCAATGTTACTATTTCAATTAAATGTGAACAATTAAATGATGTGAAATAAAACTATAAAACGGATAAATACGCATAATATATTAATTAAATTTAACTACATCCCGACGTTTCGAACACTTTACGGGGTTCGTGATCTGCGGGCGAGTTTGTCCGTTTTATAGTTTTATTTCATGAGTAATCATCGCGGTAACCGAAGGAAAAATTACATGATATTTAAAATATTTCTGGAATACATAATAGTTGTACTATTCATGATTTAATTATCTTCCAAAGAAACTGTCAAGTTATCTACATATACTTAATACAGATTGGCGTAGATATTTTCACACTAAAACATTAAAATTTCACCATTTTTATTTTTCGCCTCATATGAAAAATCTCTCACAGTCAAAAAAGAAACTTGTATTCTCTTTTTATAAAGTACAATATAAACATATTTTAAATGGAATATTGAGTAAAAACCATCTATCGCATTTTCATTACTTCAGTCACTTTGACATGGTAAATAGCAGGAATACAGTTATACAATTATAGAATTGAGTTTGAAATCGAAAAGACCATATAATCTACTTCTCAAATAACGTAATATGATATCTATGTAACTTCCCACATTAAGATACTTTTTTAGGTGTCAAAGTTTGAATGCAATTTTCTCAATATACCCTTTTCCGACTTTTAAGATTAAACATTTTTTTTAAATGCTTTCTTGGCCTACACTCAAGTTTTTTACATGGTTCGATAGCTTATGAAATGTAGATTATGGGGATACCAATAACTCCAAACCGACTAAGGTCCCTTGATAATGACACATAGATAACATAACATAATAAGATTTGTTCAATTGTGCGAAGATGGGCAAGACATAGATAGCGCTTTTCTTACCACCGCGCATATTTCGGCGCAACAACTTTGACAAATGCTTATAAATAGAATATAGCCAATCAAAACTTTCATGGACCAATCACAACTATTTTTAAATGGCGGTTTAAGTTTTTATAGGTTGATATTGAAGTTCATTACCGTGACGCATTGAAGAAAGGGTGACACCTAAACTTGTCAACTAAAATTCAAGACCGTTTTTGAAAGGCAATTTAGTATGGCGTGCGGCTTCAATGTTTTATTTGTTCGTAGCTGTGTATGAACGTTTTATCTGTTCTATAAACATATTTATGTCCCGTTACAGCGAACCAACGGTCTGAGCGGGATTACATAGTACTATAGCTTTATTATGTACTGTGTCCCACTTTCACGAATCAGATCACCGTTTATTAGTACACTTGGTTCTTTTAACTGCGTACTTTATTTTATACTAGTTAGTCGTATATAGGATTTTACGATAGAGATAAACCGTTTTTAAATGTACTGGTCTGGACTAGATTGAGTTAGTTAATTAATTATCTTACACAAAATGTGTTCACTCTAAACTATTTTAGGTACAAAGAATACTCCAAAAGAATAATAATAAAAAAATCATCAAAAACTCAATAGGTATCGAATCACAACAAATTACAAGGCAAATCTATAAGAGTTATTATTTTATTTTTAATAAAAAGTTATGGTATCAAAATTTTCAAAAGATACGATTCATACATTAACTGAAAGGAAGAAAAGAGTTCAACGCCACCTAGCGAGGAGAAATTCATGTTTAAGTTTAGCTTTCTTTCGGTGATAGATTTTCATAAGATGGTTTTTCAACATAATGTTTAATAATGTATTCATATCGTAGTTTAGTCATATCAGTCATATGACTAAGCTACAAATAATAATAAAGTAATAGGTGAAAAAGTTAAGAAAAGATCCTGTTGTGTGTGGTAATCTATCCATATATACGTAGACATTTGTTTTGTTTGTGTTCGCATATTAAACATGTATTGTCTATTTGAATAGATCACTACTACATACACCAGGTTATACTTAAGTTTTTTACCTATGTATGTCTAGCCAAAGGGGCCACATGTCGACAGCGCTTATGGCGTTATGTTCGTAAGTTCGTATACGAATACAAAAGCCGCTAGACCTTAACGCCATCGGCAATGTAGTCCCTTTTCCCAGATAACTCAGCAATTCTCTTTATTTTTGCCACTAAAATGAAATATGAAATTTTAGGCAAATTTTATACTATTTCTACTCAGAATCACAAGCCGTCGAAAAAAAAAGTGTCCCATGATTTTTTTTCCTATTGTGTTACTATTTTCCATACACCTTCTATGGCGGTAACACAAGAGGATATTCGAAATATGTATGAAATTTTTGGGACATTTTTTTTTTCGCCGGAAATGGAATCAGCTCGTGATTCTGAGCAGAAATAGTATAAAATTTACCCAAATTTTCTTATTTCATTTTAGTGGCTAAAATAAAGAGAATTGCTCAACTTCACATTTTATACCGTCATTACGCTTTCCAGAACTATCATATAGAAGCAAAGTCAGCAACATTCAATATGGCTGTATTGATTTAAACTTTCACGATTATCACGCACATTTTAAAATATCCAATATGGCTGTATTGTATGGAAGTTTTTGTTCCGTCTGAACTTGTTTAATTTTAATATTAAGGCCTTGCTTTACCATCCCCTAGGCCCTAGTATAATATATTCCTCAGATAAATGTTACCTGGCCTTTCTTTTATATGCATATGGAAAAGGACAGCGATAATTTTACTTGACGGATATATTTATCAGCGTCATTGTCAAGCAGGTTGCAAAACAAAAACGTTTCCGATTCATTAGAACCTAAATTCAAATTACCCTTTTACACAATACAACCCAATGCCGAAAACATAATATATGTCGTCATAAACTTAAAATGTTGTCTTGTTTTTCCACGAAGCGGGTAGAAAACCCCACTTTTACGGCCAAGGGTGACGAAAAACATCTAAATTCTACAGTCGGCATCAGTGTCTATCGGAGCAACCGGTATATTCCATTTCAAATACGAAGGCCCGAGGCCACCCTAAACTTTTGTCATTTAATTGGCCCACTACAAAATGGGACGTGTCGTACCACCGATGTATGCAAAAAATATCACTCCACGAAAGGGTCTGGCCAAGTAACTTTTGTTATCACTGATCCTATCGTTGACGCCTAGAGACTTTGTCAAGTGGAATCGGGCCTTCATATTTGAAATGGACTATACCCTATTCGGATATTTTTTTCGTTCGCATCGTCATTCTCATTAATTCATTGTACATGAGAATAAATGAAAACCCTAAAGAATGATATTAATTCTTTCTTTACAGGTAATCGGCGTAGCATAGTCACAGTATGTACAATTGAATTATTTATAATTCATCATGAAATATATCCAGCTTAAATATTAGCGACGCCACCGACCGAGCCATCGAGTACCGACTGTGATCGAGTACCATAATTACATAAGGACAATATTCTACTGTAAGTATTTTATAGAATACTGGAATCCTGGGTCCTGGCTTTACATATTAAAATACCTGTTGAAAACTGCTTCCAAAAGTTGCCATTGTTTAGTTAATTGAGCCCCAATATTGAATCCGCGAAATTCTCGAAACAATAGTAAATTACTGCAAAACCCGGTAAGTAAGGTCTTGCAGGTAGGGCTTCCAATACCGGTATTGGAAGCCCTACTTGCAGGCCGAATAGATATATAAGGCCTGAAAGCCTTTTCTCGGCTGAAGCTTGTATAGTGCTTTAATCAAACTTGTAATGAAATAAACAAAGAAATGTTACTAATCAGTTTCATGTATTCAAGTCTGTCATACTTTGACGTTTAAAAACAAAAGAAACGTGCTTTGCAGGCTAAGGCCTGATATTTTGCATGAAAATCCTTTAAATCACTGTTTGCTCGTAGAACACGAAACTGCGTACTCCCTTGTTGATCTGAGGTACGTCATGTGAACATTTCATTGAAAGTTTGAGAAAAAATATTATTCTGTAGGAACCTGTGTTATAAATTCATTCACTCAACTGTCTTCCTGACTAGACGAAATACATTGTCAGCTGGACTCCGCGAAGATATGGCAACATCGACATTTTGTTCTTTAGCATCACAGACCATGAAACCTATAGAAGTCACAATGTTAAATTTTTCATCGAAATCCAAGTTGCTGAAAAGGAATAAGTCGGTGTTGCGAGCGATTAGCGATGTTTTGATTTGTAGACTCAATGTGGTTATTAATACACCATTACTTTTTCGACTGGGTACCTTGTAAAAAGTAACAGTGTATTAGGGCATTTTCACTTTTAGGGTCACCCACGTAGCGTGAAATCAAAAAACCTTTAGGAATTTAAACCATATCGGCGTTTTTTTTATTATATTATGGCTTATAGTTTGTAAAATGAACACCAAAACCGCACCGAAATTTGGTGCTTAATTATCGTTACAAAGCTGACTGAAATTAAGGTTTTTTTTAACTTCACGCTAATTGGGTGACCCGAAAAGTGAAAATGCCCATTAATATATCCTTAGTAATTTCCGTACAAAATTTTGCAATTACTCTGATATTTAATTATTTAAATTAAGAGAAACTGTATTGTGTTCAAAATTGTGTTGTTCACGTTGTTCAAATTATTTTTGGTGCGTAAAATTTCCTTCGGCGAATGCTTTGGCTGTGAAATGTAGCCGAGATTTTCTTAAGGGACTACAGTAAGTACAGTATTATGGTCCTTCAACAAAGGAGTCTTAAGGTTTTTAACCATAGGTTCTTACTTGCTTACTACCATGTTTGTATAATTTAAGTAACATAATTTAATTTTGCATAAAACCTGCGTTAGTCAGGAGACCGTAATCATGGTCAGTGTCGTAACTATACCATCTGCCTTTGCCTGTGGCAAATTATTTTGATGGGGCCTTATCAGTAAAAATTGTCACATTTTACTCGGTTTAATTTTAAATTTAAATTCACGGCCTCTTTTGTCGGGGGCCCGTGGCATTTTGCCAGCCCTGCCACCCTATTGTTACGGCACTGACCATGGTAATAATAGACAGAAAAAAGTTCACCCATGAAAAATGCCAAAAGGGTCTAACTAAAGTGGCAGCAAGGGTCTAGCAAGCGAGGTCTATAGAAATATATGTCTGGGACAACCACAATACAGCGTCCCTGCAATTCTGTAGGACTGAAGCTGAAGCCTTTTAAATAAAATGGCATTCTGAGCGGCCGGAACGTATACGTTGGAGAAGTGGGGTTGGATATAAAATATGTTGATAGAGGCCTATGCTCAGCAGTGGGCAAAAGCAGACTGATGAATGATGATGATGAAGATTACGGCTCTCGGCCTATATGATATACTGAACGTCATTATTTGTAATTTATGGTTCAGGTAAGAAATAAGAATTTGGTCATAAAGCTTTAAATTACATTAAAATCTTGCGTTATTGGGACACCCATAAATACGCAAATTATGTTATTTATGAACTTACCGTAGCGTTCGTATACAGGGTGTTATCGTTGTGACGGCAGTAAGAATACATTTGTCACCACCTCAACTCGTCCTGCGGGTGTCGTAAAAGTGGACTAAGGGATTGAAGTGTCACTGACCATTCTACAAGATTGGCGATGGGCAGCAGCATCATCATAGTGGACACGTTACTGCGATCGCCAATCCGCTTGCCCAGCGTGGCGATTATGGGCATTTACCTCCTAATGCGTCTATACGCATAGTTAATAGGAGAGGCCTACGTCCAGCAGTGGACTGATATAGGCTGATGATGATGATGATGATGATGATGATGATGATGATGTGTAATCGTTAAGTGTGGCCAGGCCATAATATATAATAATAATAACAGATATCAGAAAAACCTCCAACTGATATCGAAAGTATGTGACCCAACAAGTAAAATTTCTTTAATAACATTTTCTATTAAATAGGTGAAGTAATATTAAAAATACTAAGTTAAAACACTCACATACATTTAGTATGACGACTTACAGCCTTAAAAAATGTCGGGTGTCTTAAGACATAAAACTGTTAGAGATTCGTTATTTCATTTTTCCTTCTTTTATAACTGTGCTAAGACAACACAGTTAGAAAATTATTTCCTACTGTATTGCAACACCGGAGGATTTGAACCCATGTCCTCAGCTTCTGCAGCTAATGCCTTAACGACTCGGCCACTCCAGCTTAACGGACACCGGTCTAATTTTCGGGTACACCTATGCAATCTGATAAGGCCTTTGGCCATACTACCGCTAACCTCCGGCGTTGGTATAAATCGTGCATCGGCATTTTTTCTTTGGTATAAATGACATCTAGTATTTTAATTTATAGACACAGTAGGTAGTGTTACTACTTAAAAAATACAAAAAAAATTGAACAATTTGCGTTGTTCCATAACATATTTCAACGTAGAGTTCATATATGTGACCTATATAAGTATTGGACCAGAGGCCCTACCGCGAACCACGAACGAAGTGTTGTGTCTCTGACGTGGCCTACGATGGAGTGAGTTTGCCCAGAAGGTGCCTATTCATCCTTGACTTGAAGGTTGACGGGTTATGTGATCTCGGAAATATAGACGCCGGCAGGGAGTTCCACTCCTTGGCAGTACGCATAAGGAAAGAAGACGCAAAGCGCTTCGTACGAATAAAGGGAATATCTACCAAGTAAGGATGGAACCCGGCCGTGCGTCTAGAATTTCGATGTTAATAGCCCACCTAACGAAGACCAAAAGTTGCCTATCGGGGGAAATAACTCGTGTATAAGCGAATTTTGGTATAGTTGTAGGGAATGGTGTTTTAAACCACGTACTAAGAGTACTAGTGGTTAGGGGTGGATGGAGCTAACGGGGAGAGAGGGGTGTAAAGGTACTTATTTTTAATTTTTCGTAAATAACTCGTAAACCGTGGCTTGTAGCAAAAACTTTCTAGTACATAAGTAGTCTACATAAAATTCTCTACAAAAAAGATGTACGCATGTTTCCTCTGGGACCAATGTGTCATGAGATAAGAAAGTAAGAAGATGGACACTATAGAAATAAAAACATTTGTTTAAGTAGGTATGACACATACAGAATGCTCGCGAGCATTCCAAATGATTTTAATGCTCAATTCCTGACCATATTTAGAGTCTTTAATGTTATATAAAATTTCCTGGATTCGGCATGGTTTCAGAGATAATCAACCTTTTTTTCGAAATAAGTTATTCGACGTAACTCGTCATAAAACTTATTTTTGATTACAATGCTACCACAATGTGTTTTAATATTACCACACCTTTTGCTTGGCAATCAAAAAATCGGAATAAACTTGACGAAATAACCTGTCCCTAAAAAAAATATTAAAATAAGTAATTTTAACAAGTTGTTGTTATGATAAAAAGTACTGGAAATGTTAAAAAGTATACAAAAAGTCTAAAAAAAAAAGAAAAGAAAATTTTTTTTTGGTGGTATTTGACATTAGGCCTCATAATATTTTTTGTTTGTTTTGATGTCTAGAATGCACAGTTAAAATCTTTTGACGATGATTATGAGAATATTTTAGGTTTAGAAGATAATTAGGAATTTTATTTTTACAAATAAGCATACAGGGCGCGCCCGGGCGCGAGTATTCCAAAATATTTTAAGTACGTATTCTAGATATCAAAATAAGCAAAAATGATTATGAGACCTAATGTCAAATACCACCAAAAAAAAAAATTTTTTTTTTCTCTTTTATTTTAGACCTTTTGAATACTTTTTGACATTTCCAGTACTTTTTATCATAACAACAATTTGTAAAAATTATTTATTTTAATATTTTTTTTAGGGACTGGTTATTTCGTCAAGTATATTCCCATTTTTTGATTGCCAGGAAAAAGGTGTGGTAATACTAAAACATATTGTAATAGCATTGTAATCAAAAATAAGTTTTATGACGAGTTACGTCGAAAAACTTATTTCGAAAAAAAGGTTGATTATCTCAGAAACCAAGACGAATCCAGGAAATTTTATATAACCATACCTGGGATAACTCGGGGCATTTATACGAAAGTGTTGTAGCAAAATATTTTATCGACTAAAAATATATCGATGTTACTGTGAATAACAACATCAAAATGTTATTCGGCATAAAAATATTAGGTACTTACTCTTTAATTAAAATAAAAAATAAATTTAAACGGGTAGTTACGCGTTTATTTTAAAATAGTTTTCAAAATATACAATTAATATTGAAATATCAATATTTAAATTGTCATTTTGATTAAAATGACATGTGCTAGTTTTTACTACCTATCTGAAGAGGCCCGATATCAGATATGACATTGAACCTCTGTAATCGGGAATGTTCAATAAGCACATCTTTTATTATAATTATATCGACATCTTTTTAATCGATATCAAATCCCTATAACTTGCCCCCAGTTATCCCAGGTATGTATATAACATTAAAGACTCTAAATATGGTCAGGAATTGAGCATTAAAATGTTTTGGAATGCTCGCGAGCATTCTGTATGTGCCATACCTACTTAAACAAATGTGTTTATTTCTTTAGTGTCCATCTTCGTGCTTTCTTATCTCATTACACATTGATCCCAGAGGAAACATGCATATGTCTCTTTTGTAGAGAATTTTATGTAGACTACTTATGTACTAGAACGTTTTTTGCTACAAGCCACGGTTTACGAGTTATTTACGAAAAATTAAAAATAAGGACCTTTACACCCCTCTCCCCCCGTTAGCTCCACCCCTAACCACCAGTACTTTTAGTATGTGGTTTAAAACACCATTCCCTACAACAATGCAAAATTAGCTTATACACGAGTTTTTTCCTCTGAGTTTCCTTCGTTTAGTGTACTATAAAATGGGGATGGCGGAATAAGTTCATGAAGCTCTTGAGCACACTTCCCGAAGTGCAATCTGTAGAACACCGACAGACTGGCAACTTTCCGCTGATGGCCTAAAGAGTGTAGCCCAGCCATCAGCTTCCTGTCACCAATCATTCTCCTGGCTCTGCGTTCTACTGAGTCTAAAGTGTACGTAAGTGTGACGTAAGTGTAAGTGTGTCGGTTTCAGCATTCGGAACACGCAAAATAGGCACGTTTGATGTCGAGTTGCGGAAAAATGGCCAGAATTCAAATACAGTTGACGCAAAAATCTATTTACACACAAAAAGCCCTTGAGATGTCTCCGAATAAATGTTTGAATTAAATAAGGTTTACATAATACACAATAGTCGTGTACCAACATTTGACGGCTCGGACGTCTCAACCTTGACCTGAGACCCGCAAATCGCTGTCGAAACCGCGGTAATGAGGTAAATAAAATGGCCGTCCCGTTACAATATTTACTTGAGTCTTCGTAGCTGCGACCATTAATTATAAATCTCTAAAAGGAGCATTCCATGAAAACATCTACTTTTTGTCGCTTACGTGTCTCTATGGTAGCTACCCTAAGAAAATATACTACCTGCCAGGAAACACTGGCAATCTTAAAGACTTGATATGTTATTATTATACCGTAATTCAGCTTACTCAGCTCAGCTTCAAAAGTATTGAAAAGACAGTGTCGCTTACGACATGTTTTCGTGGAATGCTCCAAAAGTGGATTTAGACCAAACGAGCGAATACTCATTCTATCCCCCACTCTACGAAATTCGTTCGTTACACAAAACGTGATTCGTCGAAATTCGTTGATTTCGTAAAGGTGCATGCAGACCAAAAGAGCATTCGCGGTTCTATCCCCCTACTCTACGAAATTCGATCGTTACACGAAACGTGATTCGTTGATTTCGTAGAGTGGGGGATAGAACAGCGATATATATGTATATTATGCATGTGGGTAGTTGAAGATGTAGGGTAGGTTGGAACGGTATGAGAAAATAATAAATCAGTCTTGGATTAACTATGGTGGTTTCATTGTGCGTATCCAAATACTTTACATGGCGCAGTCGGAAATAGCTCGGAATTTCATGGAAATATATTATGGACTAACATAAAGTATAAAAATTTACAAGTTAACTTTAGTGGTGCCGTTTATGCGTGAGTGAGATTCATTTGTCTGATGCAATGGAATCTGTATTACATCCGCCATTACCGTTCAAATTTGAGAACAATTTAGTGAATGTTACATCGGGAAATTTGTGCAAAGAATGGGAGAAGTGGAAGAAAGCTTTTATAATTTATTATGAGGCTTGCGAAATTTCTAAAAAGGATCCTAAGGTGCAGATTAACATATTACTACATGTGATCGGTGACAAATGTCGCGAGGTATACGACCAGTTTCAAGGAGAAAGTAAAACAGTAGATGAATTATTGAAGAAGTTTGACGATTTTTTTCTCCCAAAGAAAAACCTTGCTGTAGAAAGACACAAGTTCTTTACGCGCAATCAGCTGGAGTTTGAATCGATCGAACAATACGTTTTCGAACTGAATAAAATGGCGGGAAAGTGCGACTTTAAGGACTTGTGTAGTGACCTTGTAAGGGACAGACTAATATGTGGTATTCAGGAAGTCAACCTGCGGGAAAGACTCTTACGAGAGACCGATTTAACGCTACAAAAAGCTGTAGAAATATGCAGACTAGCAGAAATATCTCGTGCTCAGGCTGGTCACATAAAGCAAGAGAATGCAGAACATCATGTACACGAAATAAAATCTCAAGAAAGAACAGGCGCGATGGAACACCGAGCACATACGAGCTGTTGTTCTCAACGAGAGTTCGAGGACGCAGGCGAGCAGGTCGTGCATGCCGTCAGCGCGCACGGGCGCGGGCGCCGCCGCGGGTCGTGGCGCGGCGGGCGGCCCAGCGCGGCGCGCTCGCCGGCGGCGGGCGGGCAGAACGACCTGTCGGCCACGCGTGGCAAGTGGCAGCGGTCGTCACAGCCGAGAAGGACTGGCGGCCATAGCTGTTCGAGGTGCGGCTCCACACATAGAAGATTCCAGTGTCCGGCGTTTGGGCAACTGTGTGGCAGGTGCCATGGAAGAAATCACTACTCAAAAATGTGTCGCGTGTATGAAATAAGAGGGGAATCCACCGATGAGGTAAATAATAAATTAAATTTTGATGATGAGTGGTCTATTAGTTTATCCATAAATAATAATAAAATATTGTTTAAAATGGACACGGGAGCTGATGTGAATGTTTTGCCGGAGAGGTGTTTAAAGTCATTAGGAATAGAAAAACAGTCCCTTTGTTCAACCTCAGCGAAGGTACATGCCTATTCTGGAGATTCTATACCTGTAGTGGGTAAATGCAATTTAAAGGTGATTTATAAAGGTAATACTTACATTTTAGAGTTTATAGTAGCAAAGGTTAAGTCTGAACCGATAATTGGCAAATACTCTTGTAAAGAACTGTGCTTAATACAAAGGGTCCACGCGGTGTCTATAAGTGGGTCAAATAATAAGCCGTCTATATTGGACGAATACCCTGATGTTTTCGAAGGCATGGGTTGTCTGCCAGGGGAATATAGAATACAGTTACAAGACCATGCTCAGCCCGTAATTCATGCTCCGAGAAAATTGCCAATTGTTTTAAAAGAACAAGTAAAAAGCAAATTAAAGGAAATGCAGGATCAAGGTATAATCGTTAAAGTCGAAGGACCCACTGATTGGGTTAATAGCATGACGGTTGTCAAAAAACCTAACGGAGACTTACGAATATGCCTTGACCCGAAGGATTTAAATAAAGTTATAAAGCGTGAACATTTCAAATTACCTACTTTAGACGAGATTACTTCGAGCCTTACGGGGGCAAAGTACTTCAGTACGCTTGACGCCAAGCAAGGATTTTGGCAGGTAAAACTGAGCCAAGCTAGTAGTGACCTTTGCACATTTAACACCGCCTTTGGTAGGTATAAATTTCTTCGCATGCCATATGGTATTTCCTCTGCGTCCGAAATTTTTCACAGAAAATTATACGAACATTTCGACGACATAGAAGGAGTAAAACTATTTGTTGATGACCTATTGATTTACGCTGATACTAAGTCATTACACGATATAAGGTTAAGAAAAGTATTACAAAGATGTAGGGAAATTAATATAAAATTAAACAGAGACAAGTGCAAGATAGGCTTATCGGAGATAAAATACTTGGGCCATAAAATTACGCAACACGGAGTGTCCCCCGATGACTCACGCGCTAGTGCAATTCGTAACATGCCTACTCCAGCCAGTGTCAAAGATTTGGAGAGGTTTTTAGGGTTAGTAACATATGTCGGTAACTTTATACCTAATCTATCCGAGAAAACCTATATATTACGCGAACTGTTAAAGAAAGACATACACTGGCACTGGGAGTCGAGACATGATCGGTGTTTTAACGCTTTAAAGACATGTCTTAGCAGCCCTCCTGTATTGCAATATTATGATGTTAACAAACCGGTTACTATTTCCGTAGACGCAAGTAAAAACGGACTCGGCGGGTGTCTACTTCAAAATGGTTTGCCCGTTTGTTATGTATCTAAATCACTTACTAAAACAGAGCAAGCCTATGCACAGATAGAGAAGGAATTATACGCATGCGTGTTTGCTTGCGAGAGGTTTTATACCTATATATACGGTAAAAGTGATGTTACGATTGAAACTGATCACAAACCATTAGTTAGCATAATTAAAAAACCGTTAGTCAACACTCCTGCTCGGTTGCAAAGGATGCTGCTGAGATTACAGCCGTACACTTTTAATCTGGTGTATAAACCCGGTAGGTACTTATATATAGCGGATGCATTGTCTCGGGCAGTGCAGGCGAGCGCAGACGCTAACGACAACACACAGGCAGGCGATCTCGATGTGCGCGCGCAAGTGTGTGCGATCTCGTCGAGCAACCCGCTAACCGATACGCATTTCCTTCAAATACAGAAATGTACTCAGGCCGATGTTGAATTAAAAGAGCTTACTAAAGTCATAAAAAAAGGATGGCCAGTCCAGAAAAAAGATATTAGTGACCTGTTAAAACCTTACTATGCATATCAGAATGAACTAACAGTAGCCTATGGAATTGTCTGGAGGGGAAATAGTGTGGTTATACCTAAATGCATGAGGCTTGAAATGATGCAGCGTGCGCATAGTAGCCACCTAGGGATAGATAAATGTAAGCTTAGAGCGCGCGATATTATGTTTTGGCCCAATATGAACTCACAACTTCAAGATTATCTTTCTCA
Organism: Thaumatotibia leucotreta; assembly: GCA_025490895.1. Classification (NCBI taxonomy): domain Eukaryota; kingdom Metazoa; phylum Arthropoda; class Insecta; order Lepidoptera; family Tortricidae; genus Thaumatotibia; species Thaumatotibia leucotreta. The sequence continues at coordinate 12,609 of JALPQI010015020.1, read as the reverse complement.
TTGTCAAGCGTGTTTGACATTTAGGAAACAAAACGTCAAGCAAACTTTAATACAGCATGAACCTCCGAAAAGAGCTTGGTGTAAATTAGGAATAGACATATTTCATTTCAATGGAAATTCTTATCTGTTGGTAATTGACTATTACAGTAAATTTGTAGAAGTAGTCAAAATTAAATCAGTTTGTTCGAGGGTGGTCATTAAAAAGTTAAAACGAATATTTTCACGTCAAGGCATACCGGAAGTGATCGTTTCGGATAATGGGCCCGAATTTTCCTCGAAAGAATTCGCATTGTTTTCTAAAAATTGGTTTTTCCAGCATGTAACCTCGTCTCCCCACTATCCCCAATCAAATGGCCAAGTAGAACGTGCAGTTCAAATTATTAAAAAAATGTTAAAGAAAACTACATTCGAACAGGTCGATTTCAATATAGCTTTATTAGAATATTTGAACACTCCTCTTGACAACGATCTTCCATCACCCGCAGAACTATTAAACAACAGAAAACTTCGTAGTCTTTTACCGTGTTCTCCCACATTATTAACTCCCAAAATTCCTAAAAACGTGCAACACTTCCTAAGATCTCGCCAAATGAAACAAAAACAATATTATGATAAAGGTTCTAAAAATCTACCGGAACTTCAAGTAGGTCAGAAAGTTAAGGTGAGAATCGACAATGAGTGGCACAACGGCACTGTACATGGGACAGTGGGACCTCGATCATATCTTATAAAAATGTGGTCGGGCAGAATATTAAGACGTAATCGCAGACAGCTGATCGCTGACTCGCCGCTACGCTCAGACCGGGCCGCGGGCGCTGGACGCACATACGACGATATAAACGTAACGGTTACGGCTCCTCCACGGCATTCACCTCCCATCAGCTCCTCTGGTCCCGATCAAGTGCAAGCGCATTCCGCAAACAACACCAATAATTATTATGTTACTCGTTTTGGCAGGACGGTGAGACCTCCTGATCGGTGGACCTACCCTGTACCTGAACCTCGTCGCAACTAAGAAATTAGGTTAAGTAAATAGTCATGTAATATGTATGAAAACGACTTTTCTGTGGGCATTGTATAATTAATCTATGTTTATTAATAACCACAGCAAAGACGATTCTTATTATAAACAAACAAACAAAAAAAAAATAAGAAAAAAAAAATCTGCATGTTATATTTAAATACAAAAAAAAAAAAACTCAAATAGGTAACCTAATACTTTAATTTTCACAATCTAGTAAAAGATGTGCTTAATACTTCATTTATAATAAGTATTAAATTGATACTTTGATTTAATTATTATATCTAAAATTATTATTGTTATTAATTAAATTTTATTACAGAAGTGTAAAAAAAAAAAAAAAATGTTAAAATTATTCTGATGAGTTATGCTTAGTAATAACACACGTACATAGAAATTGAATGCATGAACTATTATTTTAAAAAAGGTCTTATGTCTACAAATATAAAACAATACAATGTGAGCTATACCCTACCTACCTATGTAACCTAATAAAATAAATAAAAAATAAAAGAGGTAGATGTGCAATAATGTAAATCATACGCGTATAATTATTTAGACATAAGATTAATTACAATAATTATATTAGGGAACATTGTATTATTTGTTTCTATTTTTTTAAAGGGGAGTTGTCAATATATATGTATATTATGCATGTGGGTAGTTGAAGATGTAGGGTAGGTTGGAACGGTATGAGAAAATAATAAATCAGTCTTGGATTAACTATGGTGGTTTCATTGTGCGTATCCAAATACTTTACATGCTCTTTTGGTCTGCATGCACCTTAAAGTGCGGGTTAAAATGAGCATTCGCTCGTTCGGTCTAAATCCACCTTCACCCGAGCTCAAAAATAACTCAACAAAAATAAAATACTAAATTTCGGAAAACAATTAATCCGTACCTATCTACATTTTTTTTGCAATCGACCCTACTGCCTTAAAGTGCATTCAGACCAAACGAGCATTCGCTATTCTAACCCCCTATACTCTACGAAATTCAATCGCTACACAAAACGTGATTCGTTGATTTCGTAGAGTGGGGAATAGAATAGCGAATGCTCGTTTGGTCTGAATGCACCTTTAGGCTCCGAAGGCTGACAAATTGTTTAATCCAAGATGCGGGCATCTGTCATTCACAAGGATTTCATTATGGTAATGTCCTTCCTAAGCCTGAGTGGGATGTTTGAAACTAATTACTCATATAATCATATTTACTGCACGCTGCATGCATATTAATGCACCGCATGTTAAATACTACTCTTGGTCGTACTTAATTAGCATTTTCTTGCATATATAACTATATGAATGTTACAAACAAAGCTATATTCAAAGAATTAGATTTGGATAGAATAAACAAGTTCATTCATTTGTATGGCGGCCGAGCGTGTCAGATTTTGTACTGAAGTTGTTACTTGCCTTTGATTTTAAATATGTCTCAGGCCCTTGAGTATACATATTTTTTTGTGTTGTTGCAATTAATATTACTTAAGGAGGCATTATTAATGTTTTTGTTCACTTCAACTTCGACTTCGACGCCCGAAAGCTGCAAGCTGCGATTAAAGACTGACAACTCAGTGGATTTCACTGAGTTCATTTGACACGCTAAGTAGATACGTTTGCTTGATCTATGGTATATATGACATCTGTGGCTATATTACACAATATGTAGATTATGTAGTCGTAATATCCATCGCGGTTGTCCATCGCGGAAACGCTGCAAGCCTGATATGCACTTCGCTGGGAACATTAAAATTATTTGAGTAGGTTAAAGTTCGGCAAATATTATTTGACCGACTGTTATCTTACTTACGACCTTTTGTTTTGCGTTAACACTTACTAGACAATTAGCAGTCTAGCACTTTTCTATTGTTAATGATGCAAAACAAAAGGTCGTAAGTAAGATAACAGTCGGTCAAATAATATTTCCCGAACTATACTTATTACTTAAAGTGGAGGTAGTTTCAGTTGATTTTTTTTTGTACTTTAACGTTAAGTTTAGATTTAAGTATATGTATGTTGTTCATAATATTGAGAAGTCTGTGCTTAGTTAACGACATATCTAATCTTTGTTATTAATGTTATTATTGTTTGGACATGAATGTTTCATTAATATATCTAGATTTAATGTCGTAATAACCAAATAGTCAAGTCAAACTATTCTTTATTCAAGTAAGCTTATTAATAAGCATTTTCGAATCGTCTGACATTATCAAGAGAGAGAAAAAATCTACTACTGGTTCAAACCCTACACCGTTCCTGAGAAGAACCAGTAAGAAACTCAGGTTGACTTATTTTTTGAAAACAGTATAATAATACATCTTATTAAAATAACATGCATTAAAGAATTTATTACATAATAAAAATGATTTTATAAAAAAGAGAAATAAATAAAGGATCATAATATTAAACAAAAATAATTATTATTGTACAAGTTGACAATATTATTAAGCATCTATATCTATATAGAATATATTACCCGACCGGACACTTTGATTAAAAGGATAATAAAAACCTTACCTTGGTTGTTACCAGCTAAGAGACAAGGTCGATTTGTGGTACAATGTCCCATTTAATTTATTTAGCACTACAAACTAAAAACTTTTTGTAAAATATTTTTATTGTTGTGTATTCAAATGTTGATTTAGTAATTTCATTCAAGTTTATTATGAATATGACGATTTTTAAGTCTATTTATTTTATGTTAAACTTACTCAACCTGGTAAGTAATGCGAAAAAATTAATTAAATTTTCCTAATACATTTTTATATGCAGGACAAAAAAAAATTTTCGATTACAAAAAACTGTGAACATCATTTATACTTACCTAACAATAGGTCCAGTAAGTTAAGGTAAAGTACCAGCGAAACAACGTAGTTTCAGTTCTACGCCCTGTATAAAAAAAAAAGGGTTAGTAAGCATTTTCAGTAATCACATTTGTTTTTACAAGTAGAAAGAAGGGAAGGAATAGGTACACTTTTTTTTTTGCATTTTAATTTAACTATTATCTATGCTGGGATTGCTGGGGGTGTCTATATAAACACATCACATACACACGTAATCAGTCTAATCTCAGCCTATACACTGCTAGACATAGGCCTCTCTGATTAACACACACTTGCTACACATTGGTAAATGCCCATAATTGGCACTATGGGCAAATATGATGATGCTGCTCCCCGTATTCAATCTTCAATATGTGAATGGTCAGTTATAAATACTTTAATCCCTTAGGGTGCGGCTCCACTGACGCGGAGCGGAGCGGAGCGGTGGGAGCTCGGCCAATGAGACCGCATCACAGTGTTTCGAATTTTGAATTTGAAGAATGTAATTTGGTCAATTATGCACAGCTCCGCTCCGCTTCGCGTCAGTGGGGCCGCACCCTTATTCTAGTCTTACGATACCCACGGAAAGAGCTGGGATGGTGACAAATGTATTCTTACTGCCGTCACCACGTGGTCTGAATATAACACTACATACTCGTAATAGTTTAATTGCATTTAAGTATTTTTTTTATTTATTTATTTAATTTTCCACATCGCTAATGAAGGTTAGATTTTTGTCTAACTTATTATAGGTTATTAGCTAAATTAGGTTTTTGTGCAATATTTTTTTTGAACTCTGTATTACACATACAAAATGATGTATTATATATTCATTTTGTAGACATTATTTAAAAAAATCGTAGATTAGAAAAATAAGTAATTAATGGACATAAAATTTTAATATTACGAGTACGACATACAAGAAAATCTGTACGACTCCGCTGTCCACTTGATTTATTCGACTTAGTTTTTACATATCTAATAATAATGTTGTGTAATGAGTAATGTTTAGATTATACTTTAAGTATGTTTAAAATGATTGACGACAAATGATTGATTAGGTAATCATTAAAATAAAAGTACTCGTATTTCTGATCATCCCATATTTTGTAATGAGACGTCAAATTGATATCACCACCATGAAAATTACGGGTTCTGATTTAAACAAATCCCCTATAAATAAGAAATTGTATTGGAAACCTTAAAGCAAAAATGGTAAAATAAAGCTGCAACGATAAATAAACGCCCAAATGGGACATAAATATAAACAAGGATCGCATTGATAAACTGTGAGAAAGCAAGTTATGTTGATCCGAGGTACTACAGGAAACGTACACTTCGAGCTCTGTCTCTGTCATTCCAATCACCCCTTCGTTGGAGTGATAGAGAGGAATGATCGTTTACGATTTTCGATGTGCACGGTAGGTCTACTGAAGGGTTTCCTTAAATCTGTGGCGAATCCGGCTCTAATATGATATGGATACCCTTTTGAAGCGCCAAATATATTTGAGTACAGGTTTCTGGGAGTGAGAACGGTTTATATTATTCAATAATAATAGTATATTACATTACGACACAAGTGCGAAAAACATGAAATTCGAAACGAGTGGCGATGTTTTAAAACACGACCTGTTTTAAATCGACACGAGTTACGAATTTCGTTTTTGCACGTGTCTCGTACGACGTTTTTTTAGTACAGATGGCCCTCCAAAGTTTTGGACCTGACGTAAAATGACCCACTTCTCGCACGAAAGCCTAATAAAGGCACCATCTGTACTAAAAGAAATATTAAACCATCTTAGGGCTTTTTTCACCATCCCCATACACAATGTATCTGGTAGATATATTATATTCAGATAAATGATAGCTGTTCTTTTTTTTATATGCCTGGGGAAAAGGATAGTGATATTAGTGTTTGCGAAACTGACATTAGACATTTACCCCCTTATTCATAAACGTCTCGTAACTTAGCAAGCCGCTATGGCTTCCTTAGAAATTAAATTAAATATACATAAGTTGTTGTAAAAAAATACATTTTTGATACAAACTTCTTTCGCCGACTGTACTTTGTTTAGATCAACTTTTTTTGTTGTTATTCTGTCCCGTCACCGAGGGGACAAAAGTTGCAGAGTTTGCTAGAAGACATCTACTAACATGATTAGGGGTGACCCACCATGGTAAAGCCATGTAACTGACAGAAAAATCTATGTTTGACTATTAAAAGTAAATAAAGTTTTAGTTCTAAATATAAACTTTAATGTAATACTTATTACTCGTAGACTGTGATTGCCAACAAAAAAAAATCGATCCTTTAGTGAATTCATGTAGAACTCAAAAGCGAGTCTAGCAAACCCTGAAGGTGCATTCAAACTAAAAGAGCATTCGCTGTTCTAACCTCCCACTCTACGAAATTCGGTCGGTACACAAAACGTGATTGGTTGATTTCGTAGAACGGGCGCTAGAACAGCGAATGCTCTTTTGGTTTAAACGCACCTTAACTTGATAGGATTACGTCGTTTCTTTCCCAAGTTTCTGTAACTTCCGACTCCATCATCAGACGTAGCGTTCAAAATTTCGGAAAAAATCTAATCTATTTTTTTTTCTAAAAAAGTTTGAAAATTTCGTTTTAACCTCGTAAATCCCATTAAATTTTTCGGACAAGTGAAATAATATCCCAGTGTCCTAAAAAAACCTTTGGGACCTACAAAATAAAATTCATATTTCTTTGAAAAATATGACGTCTTAGGCCGATATGAGTAAATTTTGTTGTCCTAAAAATAGGACGCTGGGCCTTACGAGGTTAAACCGGTTTTTTCTGGTTTTTACAGAAATAATCAATGTTACTGTCACTCCTTTCTATTTCGATTGACTTTTCCTCGATGACATCGCGTTCTCCTGGTGTAAGTGTAAATTAGACCTAATTTACATTCGATTAGATTTGAAAATTAAACTCTAAACATTTTTCGAAAAAATCCGGAAAAAACGAGCTGTTTGGAAAGAAACGTGGTTTAATCCGGAAATTTTCAACACTAATCAGACCATGCCATCATGACTAATAATAATGACTAAATAATAAAAAAAAAAACATTATTGACTTCAACCTATTTACCCAAATTGGAAATTTCGAGTAAGTAGGTAATATGCAAACAATAAAAAATCTGCTGAATTTCTGAGACCTCTTTTCTTTAATCCGTTAAAAATAACCAGTGCTTGAGAAATTCTCATAAGTAATCTAACTAATATTACGTAAGTACTTTTTCTAAATTGCATTACCATTACGTACGGAGGGCCCTACCCAACATGTCAAAATTCTTTTCGTTGTCTTATTTTGTGTCCCGAAAAAACGTGACGCAGTGGTGATTTTTGTATGAGATGATGTTTTCTTTTCAATTTCTGATGTACGAATTAAAATCTAGCGTGAAAAACAAAATACAAGTGCACCGGGTTTTTTTTTATTCTGATTTTTTTTATATACTGAGTTGAAATAGCAACTAAAAGCGTGACAAAGCTTCATACCAAACAAGACAACGAAAATAATTTTGACCCAGGCCCAAAGATTGCCACAATGACCGGTCCTGCGCGGCCTGCGCCATCCGCATCCAGCGGACTCCTGCGACCTTCACCAGGTCATCAGTCTACCTTGTGGGGGCTACCCACGCTGTGCCTTCCGGTACGTGGCTGCCACTTGAGAACCTTTCCGCCCCAACGGCGATCGGTTCTGCGCGCAATGTGCCCCGCCCACTGCCACTTCAGCTATGCTGTTCTCTTATTGACACATTCGACGCTGCGTTCGTCAACGAGCTCGATGTCGAGACAGCCTTGTCTAAAATCCTAGCTGTTTGATTTGACATTAGGAATCGAGGCTGTGAGCGAGCTTGTGGGCGAGTTCGTCGCTGCTTTTCGTTAGAGAATACGAAGTTCATACATTAAACGTCAAACTTTCAACGCAATGTAGTTCCAGCTCACGCCGCATTCGTCGCCGAGCACTAGTGTCGTTTAAAGTACATTAGTGAATACCATTTTTAGGCTCGACGCTGCCGCAGCACTGACACAGCGCTGACAGCAAGGCGGTTTCCTTAGTGAATAACACTGCTGTTTAGCGATTCGGAGAGCTATACCGGTTACTTTCCCAACTATTTTTACCATTTACGGCCTGTTGCACCATCTCTGGTTAACGCTATCTGTCAATTAAAAAATATCACTATCTCTTTCTTTCACTTGGAAGAAGAAAGGGATCACACTATTTTTAACCGGCAGATAGCGTTAACCAAAGAATGTGAAACAGGCCCTTAGTATCATAATTTTGTAGCGGTTCATAAAACAATAGCCCTATCAAATTTCATTGCTGTAGTACTTATATAAAATAAAAGAAGCCTTTATTTTTCCCACAATTGATGACCTATACATTCATGCAAGCTTGAAGTTTTTTATTTGTATAAATTTTTTTCTACAATTTTTTTTTAATATTATTGAATGTTCTACAATAAAATGATTATTTAATGTCTAGTACTTGCATTTTCACATTAGTTAAATTAAATATGTAGTACTTACTTAAATCGGCTGTGACAGACGGACATGACGAATCTACAAGAATTAAATTTTTGCCATTTTGCCCTCGGAACCCTTAAAAACGTTTACACTATCTGGAGGCTCGGCAACGCTCTTGTGACTACTTTCTCTCTTTTTACTTTCACGTCATGCTACGTCGTAGCGGAGTACTGTTGAACAAAACTACAAAGTTGGACCAACTAATGTGATACATAGTTCAATGCCTCAGTAGCCTAGTTGGTAGTGACCCTGCCTGCGAAGCTGGAGGTTCCGGGTTCGAATCCCAGCGAGGGCATTATTTGTGTATTTATTTATCACAAATATTTGTGCGTTGGTCATGGCTGTCTATGTATTTATGTATCTATTTATACGTATCTATCTATTAAGTATGTATGTATATCATCGCTTGGTACCCCACATCACTAGCCTTAATTGAGCTTATTGTGGGACTAAGTCGATTTGTGTAAGATGTCCCAAGATATTTATTTATTTTAATGCTGATGAATATTGACATAATTTTAGTGACGAAGTCTTACAAGGAGAAAAAAGTATTAGTTAAAGGAACTTTTTTGTCATGATTTTCTTTGTTATGTGACTACTAAGTACTAACATATTTTATAGCTTGGGTTATAAAATCAGGGACGTGCCGATCTGATTTTAAAAAAGATTTCAACTGTTATGAAGTATTTTAAAAATTTATTAAAAAAAAGGGTGTTAGCAGTATTTTCCACAAAAAACAACCCGTCCTGAAATGTGCCTTAAGTAAAGAAGTTTTTGATAAACAAATAAAGCTTCTCAATTTCGTTATTCTATACAACACTGAGGTTAATAAAGGATCATCCATTAACTACGTCACGACAATTTCATGATTTTTTTTACTCCTCCCTCCTTGTCACACTTCGTCACAAGTAACTACACCCTCCCTCCTTAGTGTAACGTCACACCGATTTTTAGTTTAGGAAGATAAAAATTAACATCACTTTGAAACTAACTTTTTATTAGGATTGCTTAAAATAATTTAGACAAAATCAACAATAATAAAAAACTACTAAAACTTGTGAGGTAACAAACACGGAACTTCTCCCAGGGACCCTGTCACGATATGCCACATTTTGTGGACCCCCTCCCTCCCCCTTGAGGTGTGATGTGATGATGATTAATGGATGACCTTCAAGAAAAGAGCGTACTCCCACCTTAAAGGCCGGCAACGCATTTGCGACGCCTCTGGTGTTGCGGGTGTCCATGGGCGACGTTAATCGCTTTCCATCAGGCGATTCGTCTGTTCGTTTGCCCCCTATAGCATAAAAAAAAAATAATAATAATAATAATAAATGATCCCTAAACAAGTTAAGTAAATAATTTTCTGCGATAATTACTACACAAACAATTCAAATAAATGATCTCGCCAGGATTCGAACCCAAAACCTCCGGCTTCGTAAATCACTATTAACTAAACTATGTCTGGCTGTCGGAAGGATGTCGGATGTCACTGAATCAACTTTTTTCTGTCTGTTATTACCATCGTTACGGTCACCTGAGTAACGCTGGTTTTATGAAAATTTTTGCTACTTAAACTACCTAATATGCAAACGTGCGTTTTTCTGGTTTTAATAAGCCCTTTCCTAAGGCTCGGTTTCACCAAATTTTTATTCGAAGAATAACACTTACTTTCGGATAGTAATGTCAAAACTCCATAGGTAGTAATTTGACACTAGTATCTAAGAGTAAGCGTAATAAAAGTTTTGTGAAATCGAGCATAAATGAAGGGTCCACGGAAAAAACGTGTCCAAAGCCTAAAAAATTCAGGGCAAATTCACACCTTATTCTGTCAAAAGTGTGGTGGTTTTTCCTTCTGTAATTTGAATTGACTAAACATGTTCTTTCCGTGGACCATTCAAATGGGCTTCCTACAATCATGGACTACACGCATGTTGTCATAGTTTAAGTAGCACCATTTTGCATAAGAGGCGGTGGTGGCTCAGCGGTTTAGACGTTTGACTTTCAATCTGGAGGTTGAAATCCTGGCTCGTACCGATGAGTTTTTCCGAAACTTATGTACGGAATATCAGATGATATTTACCATTAGCTTTCGGTGAAGGAAAACATCGTGAGGAAACCTGCATACATCCGCGAAGAAATTCAAAGGTATAAAATTCCCAACCCTCTTAGGGCCAGAGTGGGGACTATAGCCTTATCCCTCTCATATATGAGAGGAGGCCTGTGCTCAGCAGTGGGACATTATATAGGTTAAAATATTAATTTTGCATAAAACCATGGTAATAACATAAAAAGTTTATCCACCCATATAAAAAAGTAAAGTAAACTCATGTGCCAAACAAAGTCTGTGTCGAGAATCGATCGGGTGCCCGCGCATGCGTCAGCCGTGACGCACGTCTCGTACATAGGCGGTATATAATGTACTATGTGCCTACTGCCTAGCTACAGGGCTAGGTACATTTCAGTCTGCCTATCGCCTGTTTATTTGAATACGACATTTCATTGCCTTATAACTTGGTAAATGCATGTAACGTAAAGTTGCTTAAAAGTTGCTAGATATAATGAAATATTAGGTCATTACACTCATTACCTATGAAATTGGCGTTTTGTATGAAGAATTTTATGAAAAGTCTATTTTCAAACGATGAATTATCAATATATCAAGGGCTAGGTACATTTCTGTCTGCCTATCGTTTGTTTATTTGAATACGACATTTCATTGCCTTATAACTAAAGGGGTAAATGCATGTAACTGTAATGAAAGTGACTTTTTCATCGTCTGTTTTAGTAGATTGTGTATTACGGGCGGTAAATAAGAATTTGGGAACGAATGTGAAAGTCGGCTTGGGCTTTACTTCACACGAGTTCATAATTTTTGTACCGCCCGTGGCACGTACAATGTTTTTCAACACACCTGTGAAGCAAAAAAGTAAATAAAACAATATATTTTCACAAAACTACTCTAAAATGGTATACCTAAATAATTTCTCAAAATCAGGGATGAAATCTCGGCGCTAGTGCGACGTAATGTTGTATGAAAATCCTTGCCAGCCCTAGGGTGTAATGAGGCATCTACGGCGCGCATCGCCGCAGCGCATTGGCGCACTTACCGAACAGGTGTGATGAAAATTTACTTATGATCCAAGTTTAAGTATTGGGTCCTTACCTATGAAATTGGCGTATTTGGTCGTAGACTAGTTCGTCCCTAAGTTTATTATTGAATTAGTAACAGTGCACTGTGTAACAAAGGTTTTATCATATTAATGATTGTTTTTTTTTTCCTAAGTTATATTCAATAATAAGCTTTGAAAACAACTCTTGCCATATGCTGCCAGTTCATATATTTCGAATAGATATAAATGTATGATAGTACCTTGTTTTATGAAATAGAGATATGGGGTGAAAATTCTTTTCGTTGTCTTGCTTCATACCACTTTGTCACGCTTTTAGTGGCTGTTTCGCTCAGTATAATAAAAAAATCCGGTACACTTGTCTGTTTTGCGTTCGATTTTAATCCATAAGTACATGAGAAATTGAAAACGAAACATCATCTCATAACTACAAAAATCACCACTGCGTCACGTTTTTTAGGGACACAAAATAAGACAACGAAAAGAATTTTGACCCAATTGCATGTAACTGTAATGAAAGTGACCATTTCATCGTCTGTTTATTTACTTATGATCCAAGGTCCTTGCCTATGAAATTGGCGTTTTTGGTCATAGACTTTAGTTGGTCCCTATTTTATTATTGAATTAGTAACTTATTTTTTTTTGTTTTCAATAGTGCCCTGTGTAACAAAGGTTTTATCCTCCCTAATAATTGATTTTTTTTTTCTAAGTAATATTGAATAATAAACCTTGAAAACATTGCCATATGCTGCCAGTTCATATGAAGGGTCCACGGAAAAAACATGTCCAATACTTAAAAAAATCAGGGCAAATTCACACCTTTTTCTGTTAAAAGTAAGGTGGTTTTTACTTCTGTAATTTGAATTGACTAGACATGTTCCTTCCGTGGACCCTTCATATGTTTCGAATAAATATAAATGTATGATAGTACCTTGTTTTCTGAAATAGAGATATAGAAAACACGCCTTAGTAGTGTCTAATATTACTGGCAAAATTTGGTTTATTTTGATTTTGACATTAAAAAATGATACACAAAATTCATTGTTTAAAAAATAGACTTTTCACAAAATTCTCCATACAAAACGCCGATT
>JALPQI010015019.1:0-34472 GCA_025490895.1 Thaumatotibia leucotreta | reverse complement strand
ACTAAGTCACTTGCATTTTCACTGCCACAGCCGATTAGTACCTGAAAAAATTAAAATTGATCGGGTTGATGGCTTATGACAAAGTTTTAACTTGGTTTATGTTAAAACTTGGCTACAACTATCACTATCTTGGTTTTATGACCAAGTTTTATCTTGGTTTAAGTTAAAACTAGGTAATAAAACCAAGATAGTGTTCCAAAAGTGCGTGATTATGGAATAATTCAAGTTTTTAGGTTTACAATACAATACAATACAAAACTCTTTATTGCACACCTCACACGTAATAAAGAACAAAAGTTCACAAAACATAAGAAATACAAAAAACAGAGGTCACAAAAGGCGGCCTTATCGCTAAAAAGCGATCTCTTCCAGACAACCTTTGGGTAGTGGAGACACGATTACAAAAATGTAGGTAGTAGGTGGTGCAGAAAAAAGAAAATATTTAAAAAGAAAGGGTTTATTTACTTTTTTTTTGTTTTCTACTGATGAATGGTCTCCTATACCATTTAGTAGTAGTATTGCTGTCCTATACTATAAATAAAGTTCAACAATGTATATTTCAAATAATTCTTCCAAATTAGATGTCAATACTTTTAAACGTTGCCCGGCGTCCTCTTGCCCAGCGTGGCGATTATGAGCATTTACCTCCTAATGCGTCTATACGCATAGTTTAATAGGAGAGGCCTTCGTCCAGCAGTGGACTATCATAGGCTGATGACGATGATGATGACTTTTAAACGTGATGATAAGTTATTGTGAAAACTCAAATCAGATTATTTCTTAACTCAATATTTTGATTTGTGTTTTTATTTTTTCCCCAGTAGTCATACTACTTAATACTATACAAATCATAAATATTGGATGTCACAGAAGATTCGTCCGATCTTGGTAATTTTTTTTTTTTAATAATAATGAACTCCATTTTTTATAAATCGTGATGATAAGCTTAGTATTTGATCCGGCCGCCCCTGGAAATATACTGAAGGTAAAAAATGGTTGAAAGTTAATTTGTGTATAAGGACAAAATTGCCATATGATTACCCTGTTTATGTAATTATTAGTCCTAACTTTTACTTAAATAAATTAAAAACTCGGCGAAATAAATTAAACATGAATTAAAAGTGCCAGTATGCGTATAAATAAACTCTTAGTTGGATAATAACAAACAGATGAAAATATTTGAAAATTAATTGTAATAAAAAAAAGAAGTTTAAATTCTATTTTCATGATTATTGTAGGTACCGTTTAATATATATGCATCTTTGAAAATAGCATTTGAATTTACTTTTGTTTGGTTATTGGTTGTATTGGATGTGTAGTACGATAACGTAAACTGAGGTTACATTGATCAATTTAAAGTTTAAGCTTCAATATATTCGAAAAAAATACAAAAAAAAATGGTAACATCAACTCTTTGTTATCTTTCACTGTAAAAAAGCGCCCTGAAAATATAACTATGGAGAAAAACAAAACGTTGTGATCAAAGTAAAACTATCATTATGGTTACTTTTTAAGGCATCATCATTCATCATTTCAGCCATAAGACATCTACTGCTGAATATAGGCCTCCCCTTTGGACCTCCACATACACCGGTTGGAACCGACCTGCATCCAGTGTCTCCCGGCGTTTTTCATAAGATTGTCTGTACATCCTAGATGTACATCCTTCACTGCGTTTGCCAAACCGTGGTCTCCTCTCGAGCATTATTCGACCCTATCGGCCATTTTTGCTTGCGATGATGTAGATTAGTATATACAGGTAGGTAAGTACTTGTTTTCTATAGCCCGATATACAAATCTACAGTAAAGTTTTCATTCATATATTCATTATCTTCAACTATGTTGGAAAATTTAACTCTAATTTTATATTATTTCAAGAAATAACTCATTACATATTATGGGTTTACTGGGCTTGGCACCGATTTAGCAATTTCCCGCTAGTTACGGTGATTTCTGTATTCACAGACTTCCTGGGAAGAAATGTACAGTCGAATAATATTTAGTTCGGTAGAAACTAAAATGCTACGGGTACTTTGGTGCAGACCATGAAGTTTAACATCAATAATACATACCTGCTCTGAGTTTTCTCTATTACTTTTGCGCGCGACACTGATAATATATGTATAATATTATATTTTTCTACTCGTCCACTACAACGTTTGAATTAAGATTATGCACACAAAATTATAATCATATACATTTATATCGTGTTCGCTACTCAACTATGTATAAGAAACATTACATGACGCTGTAGGCAACTATGTACATAGGTATAATGAATTTAACCAATCGCGTGCCAGCAAAAACTACATCAACCAGCGGCCAACTCAGGATCTGCACTTTGTTTCGGCGTATCTATTTCGTTATTTAGATTTGTGTATTTATTTTTATTGACTCGTAGAACAATTATTTCACTAAATACTGTTATATTCAAGCTTTTTAATCTCGTACCTTACTTTACGCTAATAATCACGAGAAACATAATTGAATAATTACTCTAGATTACAGTAAAGTTGCCAATTTAAAGAACACATTATGCTCTGAGATCGCTTTATTTTCATTTCGAGCAACTTATAGTTAGTTCTGACGTGACTTCCCTCTACACAAATGCACCGCTAGATGAGATTCTTAAAATAATTTCAGCCCTTTTGGTTATTACAGATTTACTACCGTGTACGTACATACATGCAAGCTATAGAGTTCTGTCTAAAGTCTGGACATCAGATCAGATGTGGCATGGAGATTATTACCTACAGGTTGATGGGGTGGCCATGGGCTCACCAACAGCTTCCGTTATTGCCAATATAATTTATGTAGTGGCTCTGGCTAGAAGAGAGACCATTGAGCAGCAAGCCGGCAGCTTTTAGATATTGGTAGGTGGCGGTATGTAGATCATGTGTTTGCGTTTGTGTCAAAAAATAAAATGCACGAATTTAGAGAACACATCAATACCTTACACCCTAAAGTAAAATTCACGGTGGAGGAAGGGCGGGAATGGCGGGATGGATTGCCATTTCTGAATGGCCTTGCTATGCGAAATCCTAGTAGACGCTTTGCACTACGGTGTATCGGAAGCCCACGGACATGGACCGTTATCTATGTGCTATGAGCGTGGTGAAATATCAATTTTGAAGCTATTGGATGTTGTGAGTATTGTGTGTAACTTAGGCCTAGTGACAACTCTAGCCTAAAAGTGAATAATCAAGATAAAATGCGGGTAGTTCGCAAAACCCACGCAGCTGCAAGGTGTTGATACATTTTCTCGACAGTCTGCCTACAAACACGGGTGTAACGAAAACCCTTTTATCGTTAAAATATTAATTGTTGGTGTCTATTAATAGGTGGGTCACATAAATTACTTAATTACCGCATGGAATACCGTTTACCGTTTACCGTTTTAATTTCTATAGGATTTCATGGAATATGAAAGTATTAATAAATAATTTCAAATATTACAGTTGTTCGTCAATTTTACAAAAAAGTTAAATATATATTTGATAAATTAAATCGTTTTAAGGTTAAGACTATTATTTCCTAGTTATTAAGTCATGAAGATTTTAACCTAATTATTCTGATTAGATTTTACTCGCTCAATTTTCAAAATTGAACTTTTATACACTGGCTTCATGCCAGGATTATTAGCGCTAAGCAAATTTCATTCATGTTAAGCTTATTACCGTAACGAGCCATTACCTCGCGTACAGCACAAATCTCAATTATCACATTATCTGTACTAATGCACACCGCAAACTTACACACAACGAATAACATTACATTTGCAGCTCGCATGATTATTTGTTGGACCGTGTGCTCCATAATTTTGCAAATAGATACTTACATAAATTGCAATTGAATTTACAAAACGGTAATACCAATACGAACGAATCCGTATAAGATATACGAGTATAGTACTAAAAAAACTCGTATACCTACATAAGTTTGTTATAAATCCCCAGAAGGTTGCAACCACAAAAAAGGCAAAAAGTGCGTAGAAATAGGCTAACAGGGTCCCGTTTTTAGGGTTCCGTAGCCAAATGGCATGAACGTCTCAATTAATCATCCCAATAAAGTGAAAGAATAAAACCTACAAAAAAACTTTATTCGGGTAGATCCCCAACTGGTGAAGTGAGGATGATTTTTTTTATTTGCTGTAATCCTTTAATATGAGGTATCATTGAATAGGTCGCTTAAAAATAATAAGGGTCTTAAAAGAAAGTATTCTTCTAAAGTAAATATTTTCGGAGATAATCGCTGCAGAAGACAAAAAAATGGTGTCCCCCCCTCTAACTTTTGATCCATAGGTCCAAAAAATATGAAAAAAATCAATAGTGGGCTTATAAAATACTTTAAAATAAAATTATTTCGAACATAATCGGCTCAGCCGTTTTTGAATAACTACGGAACCCTACAATCAGCATGGCCCGACATGCTCTTGGCCGGTTTTTTATTCGTCTGTCGACGCGTCGTTGCGATCACATTCCAACATTTACTTTGGAATAAAATGTCTACTTACACATTGTTACAAAGATGATAGTTGCTGCTACTAATGAGATATTTTGGGGAAGTAAGTACATCCTACAACTACATAGATTACGATTACTACATTTCCTATAGGTAGGCACTATAATGCGAAGTACATGTGAATTTAATATCAACGTAACTGCAAGCAGCACTTAAATCGGTCACGTTATATTTCACAGTAGCGTTAGTCATCCTTTACCTGCGGTGTGACAGGCTATATGGGAGCCGCCCACCACGTAGTGAATGAAGCAAATAGTCGTCACGCCCAGATTGAATGCAAACTACACGAGCGATGGAAATGACACCATAGCAAGATATTACTAACGCTTAGCTACAACATACCAGCGATAAAAAAAATCCAATTATTCGTTCATTTGGTCTTTCCAGAACAATCGCAATTGTAGATAAGACACTACAATTGCGATTGTTCTGAAAAGACCAGATGAATGAATAAGTGTTTTTTTTTATCGCTGGTATGTAACTGATTATTATTGTCATACATGATTTTGATTATTCAACTTTTCAATTTCAAGCACTATATTAATAAATACATACATCCAACTCCGTGTTGTATAAAATATACAGACACACAAAAATGCAGGTACATAGGCAAACTTATCGTTTTAAAGGACAGATAAGGACATGTAAGTACATAGTTGAGAAACTAAATAAATAGCAGACAAAATTTTGTTTTTTATTAATTTTTGCTTGCATATTAATATCTACACTATGACAGGCAGGACTCCTCGTTAGAAATATTTAAATGTTCCGGTGTACGATCGATGCGTGTACTTGACTACTCTGTAACGGATTGTTTAGATCAGATTTTTTTATTATATAAATATATATTGAGTAGGCAGGCAGTTAAAACAACTAGTAGTGCGTGTATTTACAAAGTTTCATTGCTTAGTTGAACAGGTAATGTGTTTTTCTAGGATGTTTTTGAACAGGTCGACATTTTAATCTGAGACTACATGTTCAGGAAAATGGCTGATACTAACGTTTCACTACTCTATTGATCAAAAAATGTCTGTATTTTGTTCATTTAAAATACGCCTAGCCTCTAAACTTTTAATTATGAAAGTTATTTAACCATTAGGACATTTTACTGGTTTCCCTTCCATGGAATTGCCTCAAAAAGTAACCCAAATCACATTGTGTCATGAGATGCAAGTATGATTACTGCACATGGATTCGCGGTTCCAGTTACACTGGTTCAAACATTGAATACGTACTCAATAGAATATGACACAGTAGGTGACTGGCGCTTCTAAAACTGGGCTGCAAATATACCGAGTTTGCAACTCAGTTTAATTCACACGACCTAGCTTTGCAGTTAGCAACAAGTAATAACTAATATGTGATATAACTGATATATTTTATAGTGCACTTATATTTACTACTTTTTTTTTTTATACCACGTCGGTGGCAAACAAGCATACGGCCCGCCTGATGGAAAGCAGTCACCGTAGCCTATGGGCGCCTGCAACCTCAGGGTGTCACATGCGCGTTGCCGACCCAATAAAAATAACGTTGGCACAACAAAGTGGCTCCACTCCACCTGATCGTAAGTGAAAAGTAGAGCCCAAATCGCGGCGGCAACGAACAGGAGACAATCAGTAACCTGTTAGTTGCCACCGCCTTGCTGGCCCGCTAGATGCTGGTAAATACACCGGCTGACCCCGAAACACGGCAAACACGAAGGTAAGTCATTTCACGGGCGTTTACACCGAATGTACGGTGGTAGCCAACCAGGCGGGTACTAGTAAAAATACCCTACCACCGGCTAAAACGGTACGGTACTACTACTACGGTACGGTTACTACGGTAGATTATTTTAATTTTAATAAATATTTTGGTTTTTATTTTCGTAGTAACATTGTAAAAGTTTTTTTTATTATCATTACATTTCAATAATCTTTCACGTGGTGACGACATTAAGAATACATTTGTCTCTCTTGATAGTGTCATACGATTCGAATGTGCTTATTAATAAGCTTACTTGAATAAAGAATAGTTTGACTTTGACTTTGACACTACCTCAACCCTTACCGTAAGAATCGACTAAAGGAGATATGTCAAGGTGCGGTTAAACTAAAAGAACATTCGCTGTTCTAACCTCCCACTCTACGAAATTCGATCGGTACACAAAACGTGATTGGTTGATTTCGTAAACCGGGCGCTAGAACAGCGAATGCTCTTTTGGTTAAAACGCACCTTTACTAAGCGTTTACTCATTGAAGATTGACGATGGGCAGCAGCGTCATCATAGTGGACCCACTATGGCGACCGTTAATCCGCTTGCCTAGCGTGATGACTATTGGGCATCACCTCCTAATATGCATATTTATAATAGGAGAGGCCCTTATCCAGCAGTGGACTGAAACAGGTTGATGATGGTGATTTCAAAAATAGTATCAAAGCGAAACATGAATGTCAAATAACATTCACAATAAGAACATCAGACGTGACATGAACTTTTTTATTCAAGACATACGAGGTTATTTTTAGCGACCCCTTTTATTTCCTTTAAGGGCAACACCACGTCAGTGATATATGCCACGGAAATGAGGGCCGCGCCCGTAATGACGATAAATGGTCACTGCAGACTACACTACATATAATAATCTGCTATCATAATAAATAATAATGTCACGCGCAGTGAGTTTTGATATCTACTTGCAGCGATGTTTACGTAGGCACGCTGGAATACATTTTGCTTTGAAAAATGCTTTGGAAAAATATACGAAATGACAGAATAAAATAATAGTATCTACCCTAGTTAAGAGGAACTGGGAGCAAAGCTTTAGAGAAATAGGTATTGGAATAAACTATTGCTGTCGCTTAGCACGTCCTCGAAAATCCGATACAGCAAGAAAAGGACAACTGCAGCTTCAAAAGCAAATTGGTCCCCTGTTTCGTACTCTAAAAATAAACGATTATTTTTGAGCATTGATGATTTTTATTATTAAAAATTTTGCAATATTTATTTAGAAGTGAGTGAAAAGATGAAAAGTATGAAACTTAGACATGTATTTTTTGATATAAAATATGAGTTTGAGGTGAAAAAAAAGAACACGTTTATTATTTTTTCATGTTCTAGGTATAAAATAAATAAATTGGTAATTAATTATAAGCGCGTTTGAAGAATTTAAAGAGTTTGGTCAAACTTCAGAGAAATCGTCCTTCAGTATATCACCGGTGCACTGTCCCTATCAAAGTTATTTATGTGGTCTTTCCATCCGAGCTATAATGAATTTCAATATAGGTTCCTCCCTCATGCGACTTGTGTGGCTATCGACTACGGGAGTTATTTTAAAACGTGCTCCGTGTGGATAGTTTGCCTAAAAGCCTGTCATTGCTTAATTAATGAAGCGCTTCAGCTACTTTGATATACCTAAATTGTTAGTCGTCACTACGTACGTTAAACTCATTAAAAGGTAAGAAATTTCCATTGCACGCATTTAAATAATTTATATTGACCTTTAATTCAACATCGTCCTAGATACTGAACATTAGGGGTCACTGAAGTCACTGATGTATGAAGAAAAAATAATATTTGTTTTTTACTGGGCACAGTTGTAAATAATTCCGTAATTAGGTCGATAAAGAGTGTGCAAAATGATTTGGCCAACGGAATTAAGTTTCTGCCTCCGGATCTATTTGAAAGATTTCATAGAAACTTCACTTCTTTTTTTATATGCAGTTTTCTAAATTATGGGACTGTTATCAATATGTCTGGCTATTCTTGCCGTGTTCCTTAAGATATCCTTGACTTATGCATACTATCCTTCTTACTTTTTGGTACTGATTTCGCTTCATCAAACTATGCCAAAGAGACTAAGATTTGTACAGGATTAAATAATTGATTAAAGACCCATAAAAATTTCACATAATATGTGACATAATTCCTTTCGCAGAGTATTACTGCGCCCAAGGCAGGGGTACAGGTTGTTTCACTTTTGTATGGGCAAAAAAAATTGTGATATTTTTCCTGACTTTGCTCACGCGCTAAGTTTCTCTGATATAAAAATGATATATATAAAATTTTATTAAGATTGGACAACGTTTAAAGGTTGCACACTTTTGAAAGTAAAGCCAAAGCCCCATACATTACGAAAAAAATTACTTTGTTATAAATTAATCAAATATAATGAACCAACACTAAAAAAGAATGGAAAAGTCGAATTTAATGTCATATATTAAAAATGAGAACTTATTCTTTGGAAGTAGGTATAAATTCTAAAAAATATTTATAGGGCACTTTTATGAAAACCTAATTCCCAGTGTTTTACTAGTTTCATAACTATAATAGATTAGAAAAACCGGGATCTAGGTTACTTTATAAATAATACCATATTAAGGTTATAGTAAATTCACACACGTGCTTAAAGAATAAAATCCTTTTTTTATATTTGACGATAGAATCTACTTTCCCAAGTAATTTTAGTGTTGGTTCATTATTTTTTATGAATTTATAACAAAGTAATTTTTTTCGTAATGTATAGGGCTTTGGCTCCACTTTCAAAAGTGTGCAACCTCTAAACGTTATAATATCCAATCTCAATAAAATTTTAAATATATCATTTTTATATCAGAGAAACTGAGGGCCTGAGCAAAGTCAGAGAAAATTTCATAATTTTCAAAAATGAAACACCCTAAGTGGTATATTAAAAAAAACATGGAGATTGACCAGAAATATAGGTCACTTCTGCAGAACACGAAATCGTGCAGTGGGAATAAAAAAAAAAGAGCTTGGAAAAAAAGATTTCGAAGGGGTTCTGGAGAACTTGTATTGTGAATACTGAAATTGCAATAGCAACAAAAAAGAACCAAAGTTAGCTAATTTAAGACCTCCTAGTAAATTACAAAAGCCAGAAATAACAGCTTTTTAACTATATTGACCCGATTTTTTCATTTGAATTTGCCAGTTTTTTATCGGTACACCCCTTAAAGTTTTCATTCATATATTCATTATCTTCGACTATGTTGGAAAATTTAACTCTAATTTTATCTTATTTCAAGAAATAGCTCATTACATATTATGGGTTTACTGGGCTTGGCACCGATTTAGCAATTTCCCGCTAGTTACGGTGATTTCTGTATTCACAGACTTCCTGGAAAGAAATGTACAGTCGAATAATATTTAGTTCAGTAGAAACTAAAATGCTATGGGTACTTTGATGCAGACCATGAAGTTTAACATCAATAATACATACCTACCTGCTCTGAGTTTTCTCTATTGCTTTTCGGCGCGACACTGATAATAATTATATAATATTATATTTTTCTACTCGTCCACTATACAATGTTTGAATTAAGATTATGTACACAAAATTATAATCATATACATTGACATCGTGTTCGCTACTCAACTGTAAGAAACATTACATGACGTTGTAGGCAACTATGTACATAGGTATAATGAATATAACCAATCGCGTGCCAGCAAAAATACATCAACCAGCGGCCACCTCAGGATCTGCACTTCGTTTCGGCGTATCTATTTCATCATTTAGATTTGTGTACTTATTTTTATTGACTCGTAGAACAATTATTTTACTAAATACTGTTATATTCAAGCTTTTTAATCTCGTACCTTACTTTACGCTAATAATCACGAGAAACATAATTGAATAATTACTCTAGATCACAGTAAAGTTGATAAACTTAAAGAACACATGCTATGAGATCGCTTTATTTTCAGTTCAAGCAACTTATGGTTAGTTTTGACGTGACTTCCCTCTTCACAAATGTAGCTGCACCGGCAGATGCGACTATTAAAATAATTTCAGACCTTACTACAGATTTACCTACCGCACATGCAAAGCTATCGAGTTCTGTCTAAAGTCTGAACATCAGATCTGATGTGGCATGGAGATTGTTACCCTACAGGTTGATGGGATGGCCATGGGCTCACCAACAGCTCCCGTTATTGCCAATATATTTATGTAGTGGCTCTGGCTAGAAGAGAGACCATTGAGCAGCAAGCCGGAAGCTTTTAGATATTGGTAGGTGGCGGTATGTAGATCATGTGTTTGCGTTTGTGTCAAAAAATAAAATGCATGAATTCACAGAACACATCAATACCTTACACCCTAAAGTCAAATTCACGGTGGAGGAAGGGCGGGAATGGCGGGATGGATTGCCATTTCTGAATGGCCTTGCTATTCGAAATCCTAGTGGACGTTTTTCACTACGGTGTATCGGAAGCCCGCGGACATGGACCGTTATCTAAGTGCTATGAGCGTGGTGAAATATCAATTTTGAAGCTATTGGATTGTGAGTATTGTGTGTAACTTAGGCCTAGTGACAACTCTAGCCTAGAAGTGAATAATCAAGATAAAATGTGGGTAGTTTGCAAAACCGAAGCTAGAAGGTGTCGATACATTTTCTCGACATTCTGCCTACAAACACGGGTGTAACGAAAACCCTTTTATCGTTAAAATATTAATTGTTGGTGTCTATTAATAGGTGGGTCACATAAATTACTTAATTACCGCATGGAATACTGTTTATATTCCTGTAGGATTTCATGGAATATGAAAGTATTAATAATTAATGTCAAATATTACAGCTGTTTGTCAATTTTACAAAAAAGTTAAATATATATATTTGATAAACTAAAAAGTTTTAAAGTTAAAACTATTATTTCCGAAATATGGTTTTTAAAACTATTATTCTCTAGTTAAGTCATGAAGATTTTAACCTAATTATTCTGAATAGATTTTTACTCACTCGCTCAATTTTCAAAATTGAACTTTTATACACTGGCTTCATGCCAGGATTATTAGCGCTAAGCAAATTTCATTCATGTTAAGCTTATTACCGTAACGAGCCATTACCTCGCGTACAGCACAAATCTCAATTATCACATTATCCGTACTAATGCACACCGAAAACTTACACACAACGAATAACATTTTACAAATATTACATTTGCAGCACACATGATTATTTGTTGGACCGTGAGCTCCATAATTTTGCAAATTCTACATGATTTTTTAATTGAATTTACAAAATAGTAACACGTTCGTATTGACGAATCCGTATAAGATAAAGGTGCGTTTAAACCAAAAGAGCATTCGCTGTTCTAGCGCCCGTTCTACGAAATCAACCAATCACGTTTTGTGCACCGACCGAATTTCGTAGAGTGGGAGGTTAGAACAGCGAATGCTCTTTTAGTTTAACCGCACCTTTATATTGTACCAAAAAAGCTCGTATACATAAGTTTGTTATAAATCCCCAGGAGGTTGTAACCACCAAAACAGACAAAGAGCGCGTAGAAATAGGCTAATAAGATCCCGTTTTTAGGGTTCCGTAGCCAAATGAAAAACTGAACCCTTATAGTTTCGCCATGTCCGTCTGTCCGCAGCATAGCTCAGTAGCCGTTAGTACTAGCAATCTGCAATTTAGTACAGGTATACATATTAATCATGCAAAAAAAGTGAAATAATAAAAACTACAAAAAAACTTTTTTGGGGTACTTCCCTGGTACCTATACAGTGAAGTGCGGATGATTTTTTTTATTTGCTGTAATCCTATAATGTGGGGTGTCCTTGAATAGGTCTCTCAAAAAGGATAAGGGTCTTGTATTCTTCTAAAGTCAATATTTTCAGAGATAATCGCTCCAGAAGAAAAAAAAATTGTGTCCCCCCCCTCTAACTTTTGATCCATAGGTCCAAAAAATATGAAAAAAAATCATGAATAGTAGGGCTTATAGTATACTTTAAAATAAAACTATTTCGAACATAACCGGCTCAGCCGTTTTTGAATAACTACGGAACCCTACAATCAGCATGGCCCGACATGCTCTTGGCCGGCCTTTTATTCGCCTGTCGACGCGTCGTTGCGATCACATTCCAACATTTAGGTACTTTGGAATAAAATGTCTACTTACACATTGTTACAAAGATGATAGTTGCTGCTACTAATGTAAGGCAGCATTTAGTCAAAAGTAGCTTCTTGTAGCATTCTGTGGGTGGCTGTGATATGGCCGGAAGTCTACTCTGTAACTTTAACTAATCTGTGATCCGGTCCATGTTGCTCATTCGGCTATTCGGCTTTAAATTGTTTTACTTAATGTTGTAAGTACTACTTAATTGTTGTTTTTTAAGTGATACTCGAAAGTAATGTTAGTTACCTATACTTGTAACTTTTATTGAAATTTTCATTTATTTTTCTGCAGCTTTGCATGTAGATAAGTGCCAGCATAGTTTAATTTAATTATGATCACTTTGTTAATATCCGTGAGTTCCTTTAATTGGCTTTCCGTATTCTATCTTGATGTTATAATGTTATATTACAGCTGTTGGTTCTCCTTAACACAAATAAATAATGAGGTATTTTGGGGAAGTAAGTACATCCTACAACTACATAGATTACGATTACTACATTTCCTGTAGGCAGGCACTATACACGGTGCTCGTGAGAATTCCGAAAGATTTTAATGCTGGATTCCTGACCATATTTACAGTCTTTAATGTTACATAACATTTCCTGGATACGGCTTGGTTTCAGAGATAATCAACCTTTTTTCGAAATCAGTTTTTCGACGTAACTCGTCATTTTACTTCTTTTTGATTACAATGCTACCACAATGTGTTCTAATATTACCACACCTTTTGCCTCACAATCAAAAAATACGAAGAGACTTGACGGAATAACCTGTAGGTACCTAAAATAAACAATTAAATTAAATAATTTAAACAAATTGTTGTTGTGATAAAAAGTACTGGAAATGTTAAAAAGTATTCAAAAAGTCTAAAAAAAAAGAAAAAAAATTTTTTTTTGGTGGTATTGACATTAGGTCTCATAATATTTTTTGTTTATTTTGATGTCTAGAATGCATAGTTAAAATCTTTCGCAATGCTCGCGAGCACCGTGTATTGCGAAATACGTGTGAATTTAATATCAACGTAACTGCAACCAGCACTTAAATCGGTCACGTTATATTTCACAGTAGCGTTAGTCATCCTTTACCTGCGGTGTGACAGGCTATATGGGAGCCGTCCACCACGTAGGTAGTGAATGAAGCAAATAGTCGTCACGCCCAGATTGAATGCAAACTACACGAGCGATGGAAATGACACCATAGCAAGATATTACTAACGCTTAGCTACAACATGCCAGTGATAAAAAAATCCCCTTATTCATTCATTTGGTCTTTCCAGAACAATTGCATTGTAAATAAGACACTGCAATTGCGATTGTTCTGAAAAGACCAGATGAATAAATAAGTGGATTTTTTTTCATCGCTGGTATGTTACTGATTATTGTTGTCATACATGATTATTCAACTTTTCAATTACAAACACTATATTAAAAAATCCATACATATAACTCCGTGTTGTATAAAATATACAGACACACAAAAATGTAGGTAACATGCCTATGTTACCTACATTTACATAAACTTATCGTTTTAAAGTACAGATAAGGACCTGTAAGTACATAGTTGAGAAATTAAATTAACAGCAGACAAAGTTTGTCTACACTATGACAGGCAGGACTACGTTAGAAAAATTAAAATGTTCCGATGTACGATCGATGCGTGTACTTGACTACTCTGTAACGGATTGTTTAGATCAGATTTTTTTATTATATAAATATATATTGAGTAGGCAGGCAGTTAAAACAACTAGTAGTGCGTGTATTTACAAAGTTTCATTGCTTAGTTGAACAGGTAATGTGTTTTTCTAGGATGTTCAGGAAAATGGCTGATACTAACGTTTCACTACTCTATTGATCAAAAAATGTCTGTATTTTGTTCATTTAAAATACGCCTAGCCTCTAAACTTTTAATTATGAAAGTTATTTAACCATTAGGACATTTTACTGGTTTCCCTTCCATGGAATTGCCTCAAAAAGTAACCCAAATCACATTGTGTCATGAGATGCAAGTATGATTACTGCACATGGATTCGCGGTTCCAGTTACACTGGTTCAAACATTGAATACGTACTCAATAGAATATGACACAGTAGGTGACAGGCGCTTCTAAAACTGGGCTGCAAATATACCGAGTTTGCAACTCAGTTTAATTCACACGACCTAGCTTTGCAGTTAGCAACAAGTAATAACTAATTTGTGATATAACTGATATATTTTATAGTGCACTTATATTTACTGCGGTAGATTATTATAATATTATCAAATACCTTTGGTTTTTATTTTCGTAGTAACATTGTTAAAGTTTTTTTTATCATCATTAGTATCATTACATTTCAATAATCTTTCACGTGGTGACGACAGTAAGAATACATTTGTCTCTCTTGATAGTGTCATACGATTCGAAAATGCTTATTAATAAGCTTACTTGAATAAATAATAGTTTGACTTTGACTTTGACACTACCTCAACCCTTACCGTAAGAATCGACTAAAGGAGATATGTCAAGGTGCGGTTAAACTAAAAGAACATTCGCTGTTCTAACCTCCCACTCTACGAAATTCGATCGGTACACAAAACGTGATTGGTTGATTTCGTAAACCGGGCGCTAGAACAGCGAATGCTCTTTTGGTTAAAACGCACCTTTACTAAGCGTTTACTCATTGAAGATTGACGATGGGCAGCAGCGTCATCATAGTGGACCCACTATGGCGACCGTTAATCCGCTTGCCTAGCGTGATGACTATTGGGCATCACCTCCTAATATGCATATTTATAATAGGAGAGGCCCTTATCCAGCAGTGGACTGAAACAGGTTGATGATGGTGATTTCAAAAATAGTATCAAAGCGAAACATGAATGTCAAATAACATTCACAATAAGAACATCAGACGTGACATGAACTTTTTTATTCAAGACATACGAGGTTATTTTTAGCGACCCCTTTTATTTCCTTTAAGGGCAACACCACGTCAGTGATATATGCCACGGAAATGAGGGCCGCGCCCGTAATGACGATAAATGGTCACTGCAGACTACACTACATATAATAATCTGCTATCATAATAAATAATAATGTCACGCGCAGTGAGTTTTGATACCTACTTGCAGCGATGTTTACGTAGGTACGCTGGTATACATTTTGCTTTGAAAAATGCTTTGGAAAAATATGCGAAATGACAGAATAAATAATAGTATCTACCCTAGTTAAGAGGAACTGGGAGCAAAGCTTTACAAAAATATGTATTTTAATAAACTATTGCTGTCGCTTAACACGTCCTCGAGAATGCGATACAGCAAGAAAAGGACAACTGCAGCTTCAAAAGCAAATTCGTCCCCTGTTTCGTACTCTAAAAATAAACGATATTTTTTATGAGCAATGATGATTTTTTTACTAAAAATTTTGCAATATTTATTTAGAAATGAGTGAAAAGATGAAAAGTATGAAACTTTGGCATGTATTTTTTGATATAAAATATGAGTTTGAGGTGAAAAAAAAAACAGAACACGTCTATTATTGTTTCCTGTTCTATAAAATAAATAAATCGGTAATTAATTATAAACGCGATTGAAGAATTTAAAGAGTTTGGTCAAACTTCAGAGAAATCGTCCTTCAGTATATCACCGGTCCACTGTCCATATCAAAGTTATTTATGTGGTCTTTCCATCCGAGCTATAATGGATTTCAATATAGGTCCCTCCGTCATGCGACTACGGGAGTTATTTTAAAACGTGCTCCATGTGGATAGTTTGCCTGAAAGCTTGTCATTGCTCAATTAATGAAACGCTTCAGCTACTTTGATATACCTAAATTGTTAGTCGTCACTACGTACGTTAAACTCCTTAAAAGGTAATCAATTTCCATTGTCCGCATTTAAATAATTCATATTGACCCTTAATTTAACATCGTCCTAGATACTGAACATTAGGGGTCACTGAAGTCACTGATGTATGAAGAAAAAATTGTATTTGTTTTTTACTGGGCACAGTTGTAAATAATTCCGTAATTAGGTCGATAAAGAGTGTGCAAAATGATTTGGCCATCGGAATTAAGTTTCTGCCTCCGGATCTATTTGAAAGATTTCATAGAAACTTTACTCATTTTGTACTGACCACGTGACATAAGCTGTTTGAATATTGTGTTTACCTGGAAATAGCTTTCCTTAAGTTACGGAGCCAAAAGAGATGAAAAAAAGGAAAATAATAACTTTTTTTTCGAGCTCCGTACATTTTAGGAAAATTTCTACTCATATACGGAGGCAGCAAACCTTAAATTAAAAATATAATAAAAATAAGACTGATAATCAAACATCAAATGGCACTGTTTTGTAACTGTGCCCGACAGAAAATCGAATTTTTTGAAAAATTACCTACCCTACTGAACATGGTCTACAATATTTTTCGAACAAGAATTATTAAGACTATTGAGTGTCAAGGAGGCTCGAACATACGATCATTCCCTATTTCTGTCAAATTAAGGGTTAGTAATCTTAAGACAGGAAAAATACAGCACCCAGCAGCAAATCATGTTTTAACAGGTGGCTATACAAATTACAAAAGGCCTTGTCATACATTACATTACATACCAATGATGGAATATAATAAATACTTCGTCAATTTTATTAATTTCACAACAACCTGGTTGGCCAAAGAATTCTGGCCTACTAGTTTGTCAGTAGAATACAGTCGCAAAAAGATGTAAAACAATAATTAGAACGTACTATGTATCCGCAGAAACAATAAAAATTGTGATTGACCTAGATAATAAAGCGAAAAATCGAACTTATAAGCTTAATGCTTGCTTCAGTAACACGAACTGAATGCGATAAAAATAGCTGAAAATAATCAGATTACTGGATTTCGGCGCCGAACTATTTTAATTGAATTAATCATCATTATCAGCCTGTTTCAGTCCACTGCTGAACTCAAGCCTCTCGTTTTACCTATGGGTACTAGTATGAACGCATTAGAAGGTAATGCCCATAATCGCCACGTTGGGCAAGCGGGTTGGCGATCGTAGTAGTGTATCCACTATGACGAAGCTGCTGCTCGTGATTAATCTTCAATAAAATTACATTTACGACTCCCGCGGTAGGAGTTGGGGTGCTGGTGACAAAGAGTATAAACGTATTAAATTTCATATATTTAAGTACTTTTATTTCAACAATGCACTGTGTAACAAAAGTGTTTTCGCTAACATAATATATTTTTTCTCAAACATGCAATGAAATGTTGTAGTTACGTGCCTAAAAAGTGGCCGGGAAGTACCTCGTTGCCGGCCTAGGCCGGCAAGTACCTCTTTTTTAATTTTCATTTGACATAGGGTTGTGACCTGGCATCTTGGCTTTTAGCCAATAATTATCTGTAAGTAATATTAGTATTAAAAAAAATGATTGGCAAATGTTTGCAGTTATAATTAGGTATTTAAATTATATCATTTAAAATAAATGTACAATAACTACTCGAAATAATATTTAAAAAGCAGTATTATAGGGTGCGATCCGTCGGCCCCGATCACTGCATGCGATTAATTGGACCCAACCGACCGCGTCGTCTAATACCGCTTTTTTAAATTAAAAAATTGCAGTTTTCGAACAGGTCAATCTTAAAAAAAAATGAGGTGTCGGTGTCGTATTTGACTTTTGTTGTGTTTCAAAGACTTAGTTATGTAGTTGACTTATAATTTCTTAGAAAGAAGATAGGTACATTTTTCTGTTTCATTTCATTGCATGTTTGAGAAAAGCATTATACATACCTCGGCCATGAAGTGACGGGTTGCCGTCCGAATACTATCCGGCCTCGCTTCGCTCGGCCGTCTACATATATTCGGCCGGCAACCAGTCACTTCCCGGCCTCGGTAGTAATGTACTATTAAATGGATATTCAAATATAAGCCTTGAAAACAACTCCTGTCACATGCTGCTGGATCATGTTTCCAATACGTATTTTATTGTAGTACCTTGTTTTATGAAATGGAGATAAATAAAAAAAAACACGCAATAGAAGTGAAAATATGTTGATTTTGACATCAAAAAATACTCTGTACACAAAATCCATTGAATAAAAATAGACTTTCCTCAAAATCCTCCATACAAAACGCCAATTTCATAGGGAATGACGTAATATTATATTATTATATTATATTGTTCCAGCACCAGAGCTATACAAATTCGGGGAGTATAACGATATTGCTAGCGATATTATAAATGAGTTATGAGAGCATTTTTTAATTTAAAAAAAATGTCCTTATAAATTAATCAGGCTCAAACTATCAAACTTAAACGTATGCTTCATTGAAGTCTTTATTAAATACATCAATTTTGGTAATCACCGTTGTGTCAATCAGATTTTCTTAGATCTTTCAATAGACGTTTAAAATTCAATATCAAACTAAGTGGTATTGTGACTTTAATATGACCCCTAGACAAATGGGTATCTATATTATATACTTTGTATTAAATAACTAACAATATATATGAGTTTGAAACTCATGAGCAGACTTCACTCATCATGTTATAAATCTCCAATATTATGATACGTGAGTTAATTACACTCTCTTCAAATAAGTAGGTATAGTGTGTTATTGATAAATGATTATAGAGTATGAATTAGAGAGGATTATTTTTAAGTTATTAACATTTTTGCAATAAGAAAACTACACAAGATTTATGATGAATACCGGAACTAAATGTTACTAATAATGAACCTAACTGCCAGTACAGCCGAGGAATTTAATTTCCTACCCATTTCGTACCTTGTCACAGTGACAATAAATATGAAAGCTGCTAGGACTGTCATATTATAGCTACTATGACAAGGTACTAAATGGGTAGGAAATTAAATTCCTCGACCGTACTACGCACGCACTATGCACGCCGAGATTACCGCATCTGATCTTTGATCCAAATTCCTAGCTAGAGTCTCTGGAGATTTTGGTCGAGATTGTTCGCTATGAGACCGTTTGCAGAAACAACTGTCGGTTCACTGTTCACCGAATCAACCTCCCATAATTATGTCGGGTAGGTACCTCGATAAACAAGTCTTGTTACTTGCCTATATAACAAGATAAGCCAATTTGTCCTTCTCGGCCCTCACGAGATTCTCGTCATGAGGAATGGTAATGTCGATGAGCATTGCTCGGCACTGAGATCAATCTATCAGGACGATATCAGGCTAATTGGCTACAGAACATACTATTTATTATTATTATTTAGGTATCTTCTTATGCTTAATTATATTTGTTTTGTGCAGTTTTTTTACAAATTCCGTTTATACAAAACCTAGAACGCCGCCGGCATTTGAACGGGTCCAAGCATCTTACCTACTCGTACAAAATTAAAGCCACTAGAAAATTTATAAATATAATTGTAACATTGACAGGTACCTACTCATGCAATGACTAATTGAGGTTACTGAAATCTAACCCGGTAAAGCTTCTATAATTCTGATGATTGCACTCTGAAAACTAATCCTCTGAGTAAGGAACGTTGGTCGTGTGGTGACGGCAGTAAGAATACATTTGTCGCCACCCCAACTCCTGCGGGTGTCGTAAGAGTCGACTAAGGGATCGAAGTGTCACTGGCCATTATTTTATAAAAGATTGACGATGGGCAGCAGCGTCATCAAGTCATCATAGTGGACACATTACTGTGATCGCCAATCCGCTTGCCCAGCGTGGCGCATTAAGGGCATTTACCTTCTAATGCGTCTGTACGCATAGTTAATAGGAGAAGCCTGCGTCTAGCAGTGGACTATCATAGGCTGATGATGATGAGTAAGGAACAAGCCAGACCTACACTTCCCGGTGACCGCAATCAGTTTTTAGTCAGTTATCTGTAGGTACTTCATACTTCTTCATACTTCATACTTCAGTTATCTGTAGGTCAGTTATCTGTAGGTATTTACCCAGACGTCAATTGAACAGGAAATAGAAAAGAATCAGGAACACGTGAATGTCGACGTATCTACATCGTCGAATACGCTCGCAAATGAAGACATCCTAACGCTTACTAATGAAGAACAAAGGGTTTGTGAACCATTACAAGAGACTAAAACCCCAAACTGTATATTCAACGAATCTGGTAAGGATAATGACAAGATCGTCGAAACTTCCGAATCACCTATGCAATACTTTTCTACACGAGAAAATACTAATGAACACGAACTAAAACGTAAAAATCAAGAGACCAACGTCACTAACATGTTAAAGGAAAACGGGGGGAACCGAATATTTATCTTTGGGGGTCAACAGTGTGTCGGTCTAGCTTCTAAGCTTTCGTCATCGAGACAGTTCAGACAAGACTCACATAAGTACACAGAATACGGAGTATCAGCCATAATAAAGCCTAGTGCTAACACAGCGGAGGTCCTCAACTCCTGTGCAGATTTAAATGTAAATTCAAGTGACTTTGTTATTCTGTCTGTAGGAGAGAGTGATACAAATCCTACATTGATATCATATGAATTATGTGCAGCACTCAAGCAATTAGAGAACACTAATGTAATAGTGTTAAGTGTGAATAGCCACGCGTCTTTAAATAGGACAAAATTAAATTCTATGCTTAAAGTAATCTGCAAAAACATTCCAAATTGTTCTTTTCTAGATGCCACTTTGATTAATAAGACTAAAATGTCAATGAGAAAATATTTATCGAAAATATCCTATTTGATAAATCGTCATATAGATATTATGAACTATGATAAACGATATCTACCAATGTTCAATAAACAAAGCGTGCGAATAAATACTAATAGCAAAAACATGAATATAGATACTGTGGAGACATCTAACAGCAGATTTGACGTAGCTCAAAATAAAAAGGGAACTATACCTTACTATTTTCCAATAATCCAAAAATCAACGGAATTAAAAAGTCCATACTTAACACCTGATAAGTTTTTTCGATCCTAAGAATAACGACACCCTAAGCAACAAAACTAGGTCTTCCGTCAAAATAATCCACCAAAACGTGAGGTGTATAAGAAACAAAGTCTTATTATTACACACTATTGCAAATAAAGAAAAACCACAAATCATGGTATTCACTGAGACCTGGCTCACACCTCATGAAGTAAGCAATTTCAGAATACAGGGGTATATACACGGCTCTCATTATACCAGACCAAAAAGAATTCACGGTGGTGTGTCGATATTTGTTCAAGACTCACTGAAATTTAAAGCCTGCAGTAGATTACAAAATATGTCTAAGGAACTTCACTGTGAATTAGCTGCAATAGAGACACCAATTGATAATATAAAAACTATAATTGTAGCCGTATATCGCAGTAATAACGGTGATTTCAATATATTTCTGGAAACACTAAAAGAAATGTTCGACCTATTCTCTAGCAAAGATTATGAAAATGCTAATATAATACTCACTGGTGACTGGAATGTGGATTTTTTAGAAAAAAGTAACCGAAAAATCGCATTAATAGATATAATGGCACCAGTTAATCTCAGAAATGTGGTAACTTTTCCTACTAGGATTGAAGGACAAAGCAAGACATCGCTGGATTTCGTAGTCACAAATGTAGCGGATGAGTTTATAACTGTGGAGTCGATGGTTGCTGGAGTATCGGATCATGATGCACAAATAATAAACATATTAATGAATCATGTAGAAAACCAAAGATCTAAATATATTAAAAAAAGGCATTATACTGAGACGAATATGACAAATCTAAACAAAGCAATGTTATCTTATGACTGGAAAACTCTAATATCTGCTAGTATTGAAACACCATTTCAACTGTTTCTTAATAGATATATTCTGAACATGAATCTTCACATACCGATTAAAATTAAGAAAATGAAGCATAATGTCAATGAACTGGCGTGGATAGACAACTATGTAATAAAACTTCAGGAGGATCTCAGTGATCTCCACTATTTCAAACACCAATTTCCTGAATTAGAAATCAGCAACTTAATTAAAGAAAAAGCTCAGAGCATAAATACATATCTTGTAACATCAAAACAGAAATACATAGAAAGTAGACTTCAAAATTCAACCAATCCAAAGAAAGAAATTTGGCAAGTTATCAAAGAAGAAACAAATAAATCTTTAAGTTCGCTTCAGTGGGATTTGTTAGATCATAATACTTTAAAGTCAGTTCAACCGAACGAAATAGCAGATTATATTAACTTTTATTTCACACAAATAGGTTACGATATATTAAACACTCAATCCACAAATATAAGTAAGGCTCTGAAGAATATAGAACATCGACAAAATCTGAAAATATGCAGTTTTAGACCAACAAGCCCAAAGATGTTAAAAGAAATTATGAAAGAAAAAATATCAAAATCTAAAACAAAGGACATATATGATATAACTGGCCATCTTCTGTACTATCTTACTCAGTCAGACGAATTAGTTAATTTATTGTCTTACGTGATCAACACAATCTATGTGTCGGGAAATTATCCTAATGAGCTAAAAAAAACACGTGTGTGTCCACTGTTTAAAGGTAAAGGAGATAAAACATCAGTAACAAACTACAGACCGATTACAATAGTCCCTACAATGTCAAAAGTGGTTGAATCATTAATATCCCGAACAATAATGAACTACATGGAAACAAATAATCTCTTAACCGACTCGCAGTATGCATACAGAAAAGGAAGATCAACTACCTCAGCAGTATTGCAGCTTACAAATGATATCATACATACACTAGACAAGAAGCAAAAAGTTGCCGCAATATTTTTAGATCTGTCTAAAGCATTCGACAGTATTGCTCACGAACTATTATTGCCAAAATTAAAAATGTATGGTATACATGGATCTGGGTTGCAACTTTTAGAGTCATTCTTAACAAATAGGGAACAAACAGTAGAAATTGAAATACAGGGCGAGAAAATGAAATCAAAACCTAGAACAGTTCCAAATATTGGGGTACCTCAAGGGTCGGCGTTAGGCAACACCCTATTTTTGTTGTTCATGAATGATCTTGCAGAATTGGACATAGATGGCAAATTTATAATATATGCAGATGACACCACTATAATCGTAAAAGGCGACTCAAATGAAATACTTTCAGAAAAAATTAAATGTGTAATGGAAAAGGTCATAGAGTGGTTTTATGAAAACGGTCTGATTTTAAACTCTGACAAGACCCATGTTATGTTTTTTAACGGTAAGACTGCTATCAGCGACGAAGTAAGAATTGAACTCTCAAATGGTACCTACTTAAGAAGTTCAGCTACGGTTAAAATGTTAGGATTTACCATTGATCCTGCTATGACATGGAAGACACACATAGACCAGGTATGCGCTAAAATGGCAACTGGTGTTTACGCCCTTAAGCAGCTTCGCACAATTATATCTCGTGAATGTCTAATCCAATCATATTATGCTTATGTACACTCCATTATGTCATACGGTATAATTCTGTGGGGAAACTCGTCTGACCATCAGAGGGTGTTGAAAATGCAAAAGCAAGCGGTAAGAGTGATCATGAACGCGGGATACAGAGACACGTGCAGAGAACACTTCCAAACCCTTAAAATAATGACATCAGTGGCTCAATATATATTTGAAAGCATTATGTTCGTTCGGGAGAATATACACACGTTCCGAAAGAAAGGTGACTCCAAGCGCCCGAATCGTTACCCTAACGATCTCTGCTTAAGTCCCCACAAACTCGCCATGCCACGAAAATTGCCAGGAGTTATTGGCCGTGTACTATTCAATAAATTACCGGAACATTTCAAAAGAGAATCAAGATTGACAGTGTTTCGTGTTCAACTAAAAGAACTATTATTAAGCAAGACAGTGTATACTATAAGTGAATTTTATGAAATGTTAGTGTGAAAATTATGGCATGTAATTATTAATTTTTCAAATTCTTGACTAGTTACACTTGTTAGTAGTGCAGATATTATGTACACAATGTATATTTTGAATGTAACTATTGACTTGTGTGATGAATAAATGATTATCTATCTATCTATCTACATAAATTACAATCACTGAATCAGGAATCTATTTAGGTATGTTTCACATTGTACAATATGTGTTAAGCTTTATTCAAGATAAGTAGCACTAAATACGCTTTGGTGAAATACGGCGTGCAGATTATATCGGCTTATTCTGGCTTATATTATCACAAGTGGCTCTTATTTTATGTCTATCCAGACAGTTTAAGTTAGAGATTTGTTTAAATGCTCTGTGTTTAGGATTATTTTAACTAAAATAGTAAATTGTGTGGGGTATATATTTAGTAAAAAACATTTCATTTACATGGTCATATGACCACGTCTTAAAATATCGGTAGGTACAAATGAAATCCCAAAACATGTACCCTACCTTAATGTTGAGGTAATAAATACAGTTGCTTCATCATCATCAGCCTATGATAGTCCACTGCTGGACGTAGGCCTCTCCTATTAACTATGCGTATGGCAGCATTAGAAGGTAAATGCCCATAATCGTCACGCTGGGCAAGCGGATTGGCGATCGCAGTAATGTGTCCACTGTGATGACGCTGCTGCCCATCATCAATTTTTTATCAAAGAATGGTAAGTGACACTTCAATCCCTTAGTCGACTCTTACGACACCCGTGGTAGGAGTCGGGGTGGTGACAAATTACAGTTGCTTATATATAATCAAATATGAGCGTAATTTTAGAATTATGACGAACGAAACATGTCAAGCAAACATCGACTTAGATTAAGTGAGTAACCCGGTTCGGTAATATTTTAATATGTTTGAGCGCAATTGCATACATTACACGTAACATTCTCGTATAAGTAATTTCAATGAATTCCAAAACATAGCACTATAGGTATTAGGTTTCTTGGCATTTGACGTAGTGTTTCGCATGACATTTATTTCATCAGCGTGCAGTGCCACCATATTGCGAAGTAAGATATAAGCTGAAGATTCTTATTATGAAGACACTCAAACGTCGTGAAGTCGGTTAACAAATCAGGAAACTTTTTCCCCTACTCTGACAACAATGGGACAAAATTCAAATGCATAAATTTATAACATAGTTCAAATTACAATCGCAATAATTAAAACAGGGTCGCACTCTCATTTTAGCCTGCAACTAATAAGTTTAGAGCGTTGACTACTAGGATTTTTCAGGGAATTCCGTACACGTTAGTCTTTACATGATATTAGTGTCGTGGCGTGGCCATCTGATTTGACCCATCCGATACTTTTTACCCACAGTTTTCTATCGTATTTTATGTAATAAAACCACTCACGCTGATATTCGTTTTTTAATAAGTTTCATTGATTCCTCTGTTCCCCATATCGCCGCTATACTTATTTACCCCACCTCTTATCTGCAAACATAGAAAAAACACCCGTATTCCTAGTAAAATAAAGGTGACAGTTCCATGAAACTCATAGATGTTACCACCAACGACAAAAAAGTAGTGATAACAAACACGAAAGTATTTAAAATTTTACGCAACACGAATAGATCCAATTCTCAAGCAAGAATTTTCTAGTGTCTATCTAGTGTCTAAAGAAATCCAACGAACTGCAAACTGGCTGCACGGAACAAGCTTGAGTAAAACCATTTGCGCGTAACCTCATAAAAGTAGAAGCAATCCAGCAAGATATTCAAATAGCGGGAACAACAGTGTTCTAACACAAACACGGGTACATGAGCTACATGCACACAATTTTTATCGGCGCCTCATGCCGGCGCGCAAACATGGACTGCACCAGAGAAGGGGTTAAGA
The DNA here is from genome assembly GCA_025490895.1 of Thaumatotibia leucotreta. Classification (NCBI taxonomy): domain Eukaryota; kingdom Metazoa; phylum Arthropoda; class Insecta; order Lepidoptera; family Tortricidae; genus Thaumatotibia; species Thaumatotibia leucotreta. The sequence continues at coordinate 8,355 of JALPQI010015019.1, read as the reverse complement.
GAAATGGTTCCGTAGATTTAGGTATTTTATAACTCGTCTTATTCTTTTGCAATTACTACGTAAATAATAGTACTTACTAGACGGGCGCAGCGACACAAAGTGAAAGACACTACAAAAGACACTACTTACGTATAATAATAATATTATTATATTATTATTATGCGTAAGTAGTGTCTTTTTTTATAAAAGTTTTGGAAATTCGACATTATTATTACTAAAATAAAATATTCATGTTCAAGCAGGTAAGTATCTAGTTATTCAAATTTAAAAGTGATACGTACAGTCAGTGTCAAATACTTATTAACTAACATAAAAATCAAATAGTTACAACATCATCAGTCTATATCAGTCCACTGCTAAACTGAAGTTTCTCCTAATTCCTATGCGTAAGAACGCATTAGGAGATAAATGTCCATAATCAGTTACAACATATATCTGATCTATGTTTAATACGGTGTACCGAACTATTTGGCCATTTTGTCTGCCGCAAAGCACTACTAGGACAATGACTGTGCGATTGCGATGAAGTAACCTTCCTACCTACTAATAACATGTATTATTAATTATTATACTGTTTTGAAAAAAGAAGTCCACCTGAGTTTCTTACTGTTTCTTCTCAGGAACGGTGTAGGGTTAGAACCAGTAGTAGATACTTTTTTTCTCTCTTGATAGTGTCAGACGATTCGAAAAAGCTTAACTTTTGACTACCTTTCAGAAGCTGACCAGCTCTTAACAAAAAGCGTTTTCAGGTTCATCCAAAAGGCCCCAAGAATCGTTTCCTTTGTACGGCAATATTATGTAAAACGCCGGTCAATACGTAGGTTATTCGATTCACCCGAGCCGCCCTGGATTTTTACACGGGAAATTGGATTCATCCGTTTATAAATACAGGGCTCTAGCTGTTTGTTCTGTTTTAGAAATGGAAAATGCAATATTCACATATTTTGTAGAGAAGCTCGTAATTCATATTTGAAATCAGATTTGTTTTATTTCGTTTGCTATGCGGAGAGTGCTCAAAAATAAAAGGTTTATTTTGTTTTATTTTGAGGGATAAGTTCGCCTCTGTACATCGCTTTTATTTATTTACAATTGTTACTTATATGTACCTATACCGTGCACAGTAAAATGTTATTTAAATTGTTATAGGGTTCCGTATTAAACTATAGTCGCCGATTTCTAAGAATGAACTTTTATCTATGATCCCTATAAATAAAATGAGGGTAAGACACACTATTTTTCCGATTTATACTCGGTACTGGATAGGAATTGAATCGATCGGCATAATTTTTTTTTCTTACAATTTGTATGCGAATTCGAATACTTGTTTTCCGGCTTTTCTAGCCACAATTTTTTTTTTCGTCCCATACAAGCTTTTGATCCCGAACAGAAACAGGATCGATAGGCATAAAAAAAAGTTTGTCAAAAATGACCATTTTCTCGCATCCTGTATATTTTTTCCAAAATTTGTAAATACCAATTCATTAATTTGAAATCGAGTGAAGGTCATCTGTCATCTAAGACCATTTTGGCGTAGCTGCTCTGGACCTGGTAGTTGCCCTCACTGACCCAAAAATAATTTCCACTATGTATAGATAGTAGGTAGGTTACATGTCATAATTATAAAAATTGGTAGAATCAATAAATAAAACAATCATTTCCCTCACCTACACGTCAAGTCGGGATGGTTTATTTTACTGAAATCCTACAATGTATCATTAAATAGATCTTTTAAAAAGAATAAGGGCCCCAACAGATAGCTTTTTAAGACAATATTTTCGGAGATAAGCGCTCCAGAATTATAAGCTAGGGAACTCACACTTTCCTAAACGCTTGGTTAGCGTGAACAGCAGTAGCAGTAGTGAATGCAATGTTCCTGCAATTACGACATGCGAGCGGCCACACGCTATTTCTCGAAATAGGTAAATAACGGTTCTACTTTGTCTTAATTTTACTCATAAAGGAAGACTAGCGACCACCTAGCGGCTTTAGTCCAGACAAGTCAAATGATACATTATTCAAATAGGAATAGCAACAAACTCTTTTGAATGGTCTAAGTTCCACATGAAATTTAAAACTACTTCCGGCTCTAACCCTATACCACTATCATCCATTATCGGACCCGAAAAGAACCGGTTAAGAAACTTGGCGGTACTCTTTTTTTCCAATCATCATAGATACATCTTACAATTAGTTGTAGTAAATATTAGTATGTATGCATAAAAAACAATTTAATTTCAAATCAAGTAATGGCCTGATTTTAAAACTTTACATACCTTATGTATTGACATAAGAAATGTAAACAAAATTATTTTTTCAGATATGATTGGAATATTTATATTGGTACATCTTTTGAGAAACCATGGCATTCGTATAAATCTTAGATAACACAAAACTTCTGTTTGTCATCTATGTACGCACAACCAAGCTACAAACATTTTAAAGCAGCCAACCTCTAAGGAAGCATTTACCGTTTGCCGTTCCCCGTATTTAATAATGTCCACTTTTTATGCACGGGCCACGATAAGGCACAAATTCCTCTTTACATTTGTATGCAAAAAGTGAAGGGGCCATCTATTCCCGGATTAGATCTCCGGCAGAGATTTACCTCGTTAATTCTGATTCTATACTGAATTTGAAATTATGTAAAGAATGTCTTATCTTAATTCAGATTAGTGTGTTTGTATTCGCCCTGTTTTCAAGTCATGCTGAAAATATATGGCGCTAAGTTTGTGCTTGTACGAGTAGGTAAGTAACATTTACTTAGAAATTGTGTGACATCAATATTTTCTAATAAAGACAAAAAAAATATTTACGAGTAACCTTAACTTTCAATAATCGACAGCAAAAAGAAACATACTGTATATGTATAACCTGATATTATGTATCCCTGCACTGACAGCGCAACTTGGGATAGGTTTGACATTTATGACATTTGTCAAAAGATAGCCTTATTAGTGACATAAATAAAAAAGCTAATCAACAGTATCGTCGTAAGACCTGGACAGTCGAGTTCATAAATATGTATATGAGCAAATCCAAAGCTTCAAAACTAAATGAGCTTAGAAAAGTACATATGCATCTGAACAGATTCACCAATCCAAAATATGTGTAGGTACATATTACCTGTCATATTAATCTGAACATGTGTCGCATTAATATGTAATCAACTGAAACGCAAACTCCCTCTCGCACTAATATACATCGTTTTTCCTTTCTATTGCTCAAATTACACCTCCAATGGTGACAAAAATTCAATTGAGTATTGCATAAGAAAGGCGTCACACCGAGCAAAGTTATAAAAAAACTTATGTTTTAGTTTAAAAATAAATGCTACATTAATAATTTCGTAAACGGTAGTTTTATTGATTTTCAGTGCATTCGTACAAATAATGAATCTCAAGCAGTTTTATCTCTTACGACACTAACATTATTTAAGGCTGTAGTTAGTCGTCATACTAAATATATGGGAGCGTTCTAACTTAATAATTTGAATATTGCTACTTTTATTCAAAAAAAGTTATGTAGGTATGTAATTTTACTTATTGAGTAACGTACTTCGCGCACACGTGACTGCCTTTCAATTGCTCTCTTCTTCTTTAGCTTACCTTCTCTTTCAGCACTCTAGTAGCGAAAAACCTGCAGCAGTAGCGTTCGATAGAGAAGGTGTTCGATATTTTTTTTTCTACCACCAGGAGCCAGTTTCTCGAACGCTTGTAACTTGTAATACAAGTGGAAGTCTATTTTTAACACTATTAATTAGATAAGGACTTCCGCTTGTGGTACAAGTTACAAGCTTTCGAAAAATAGGCTCCAGGCGGTGCTACGTCGGCGTTAGACCCAAACAACTTCACGTGTTTGAAAACAATTGAAATGAAATACATTTATTATCCCAAAGTTGTGCCAAAGTGTCCTCACTGAGATTGTTCAGTTGTTACGTAGTGTACCGCAGAGCACACTCCGCAGCGCCAATTTTCAGTGAAGACTTTTTTTCTGACTGTTTGTTGGACCTTATGCTACAGTGCTTCGATCTTACCCCTCCATAGTCGCATAAGTATCGAAAACCTTCATTTAACAAATTCGGCATTGAAGACAAACAGCACCTGCTAAGAAGAATTTTACTCATTACCCGAGCTCGAGAGGCGGGATGAAGTAAAATTTCATTGAAAATTAATCGGAACGACCAAAACTTGTGCCGTACGATTTGGCGGCACGGTCCCAGGCAGATTTTTAATTAAAGCTTTACCTGATTCAGTATAAGTACATATACATCAAAGCAGCTTCTTTATGGATTCAGTGGGAATCTAGTACAACTTGATTACTTACTGGTGATTTCTGAGAATGTTCGTTTAAGACTCTTTGATGTAAATAAAAAATATCTGCTACAGGCAAGAAACAAAAAACTATCATAATATGATATTATGATTAGGGTTAGGATTTTGCAACACAGAGCAGTGGAGTCGATGTTACAAATATTTTTAACTTGAATAAATGATTAACTTATAAAATAATAACGAATTAGTGTTAATTTCAAGCTGGATTTATCAAGGAATTTAAATAAATAGCATGAATTTTATTTTTGGGAAACTAGAAAAATATTAATTTTCATTTAAAAATGTTGGTATATGAGAAATCTTACTTATTTAATTTTTAACGTTCTAGTTCTCACGAAGTCCGTAAATATTATATAACAATCATTAAGCTATATTATAAAGAATGAAAGAACTTCAATTCATAGGTAGTCAAATATTAAAGATGAAATTATTTAATACTTAAAATTGGCGAAACCCTGTTTAAAAGAATATATTTATTTATTATTTCTGATTAATTAATTATTCAATCAATCATAAAAAAATTAAACAACGACTCCACTGTTCTCTATCCACCTAATGCCACCAAAATTCCTAACCCTAATTATGATAGTTATATTATGACGCACTAAGTATTTACCTAGTTGTGTCCTATGATAGAGCATCAACGTAATGTAAATACGTACTATAAATGCATACCCAATATATTGACGAATTTATTTGTAAACTGAGTTCACATTTTGCAGACACCGCATACGAGGCAAACGAGCGTAATGTTTTTCGATATGGGGCATGATTTATCTCAGGCTTATAAATAAGTTCTATTGTCATAAAACATATAGTACAGATTGAACCTTTTTATTAACATTTTTGTTAAGGTGCCTTAGGGTAATTCCAAATATCACAGAATAATCACACGTAATTACATCGTCTTTAGTGTCACCTTTCGGGATTATCCAGCGTTTTTTGAAATTCGAAATTACCCGAATACACCCTATATAGTTATCGTAGTCTATAAATTTCGTGCCTAATTCAAACCGTGTCTTTAACCTGTACATGTAAGTGTAAAAATGCAGTCTGTTATCATCATGAGGGCGTTTACGAATGGGTGCTGAATTATAATTGTTACTAGCTGTTGACACTCTGCGATTGGCTGCAACCTGTCATTCTCAAGAAGTAATGAACGATTAATTTTGGAGGATTCTGTACTGACTTTTCAAAGAAAAATAATTAATTAAACAAAATTAGTTTAACAAATTAACTTTCTTTGAAAGTTACTTTGAAAGTTTAAATTTCGGTTAGGAATTTAAATTGCACTGCTCGATTAAGCTAAAAGGGAGACAATAACTAAAAAAATATACTAATGACACAAGCCGAGGACAAACAAAGTAAAAATGCTGATAGGATTACCTTATCCCCAAACTTTATAATCCAATTTGCCTCTAAATATTTCACCAAAACATGGATACTATCAAAAATGCCTCCAAAATTTTGCACTTTAAAAATGATGGAATATTTTTCGATCCGGCCGAATATTTTTTATTCTAATGGTTCGATACAACATTTTGTTTCGTTTATTTCTTTGGCTGAATGCCAAACTTTGTCACGAATATGTAACATTTAATGATCCCAATAAGTACTCCCAGTAAGTGTCTAGTTCTCCTCAACTGCTCAAAGGTTAACTGGAAGAGATCCCTTAATGGGATAAGTTCGCCTTTGTACTTATTTTAAAAGTGATTATTTTTCATGTTATGATTTGTTTTTTTCTGTACAATAAAGTGTTTTACTACTACTACTAGTACTTTAATGTAAAAACACTAGAAACACTTGGACACTTACAAGGTAAATAGGCCTCAGGTCATCAGTCAAAAACAGATAGAGCTAACACTTATTTGACAGATACTGTGAACTGGGGATTACAAAATCAGTACTTAATATATTATGTAGAGATCGTATTAGTTAAGTACCTAAGTAATTCTCTAAATAGTGTATCAGATAGAATATAAATCCCCGTTCCAAATTTCACAAAACATTAAGCGATGGATTCTCCGATTTTCGTGAGCTGACAAATGCGGGGTGCATTAGGAAAACATCAAAGTTTGCCGATCACGGCGGCGGACGTAATGACGCGCGATTTAATAAAGCGATCGTCCGACGACATTTTTAAACTTTTAATGGAAGCCGCCGTTTTTAACGCTTCGCAGTCACTCATTTTAATGCAGCTTCAGGTTTATAGAGATAACACTCCCAATGTTTGTTTTTTTTATTTAGATCCGTTGTGCGTAGCGAACCCTCAGCAGCGTAGCGCCATTTTCCTCTGCGTGACTTTTTTTATTAGTGCGACAAAGATTGAGATTAAGAGTGCGTTAGCGATTGGCATTTTGGTTACGCACTCTGGTCTTCTATCTGCGTGTATAGCGTTTTGCCATAGTAGATTATCAGACATAGAAGTCGCGGTGGCAATAACGTCGTAACACGTAATATTAAGTGTTATTGAAGTTTACTGAAACAGCAATTTACAAACCGTTCGAAAAAAGTTGATTGACCCATAAAACATTAATCATTTAAGGTAAACCGCGTCAAATTCCGTTAATGGATTTAAAATTTAAATCGCCCGAACGTATACCGAAAAATTGTCATTATCGGTATCGTATTTTTATTCCAGATCATTGAAGCGAGGTGCGACCGCATGATTCAATTTCGGCAAAATTTCGACCAAAATGTTTCGTCCACCGCAACGGTAACAGCCGACGCACATATGTTTATCCCAATTAAATATAATGCTGGTTCTGTGGCTCTAGTGAAAAAAGGTACAGCTCTAGCGAAAAAAGTATAAATTTATATTCATATATACATACATACAGTGCATAAGTATCCCAAAATGTCCGGCGAGTTATACCTTTTTCACAAGAGTCTCAGGTTCATACCTTCTATAGTATTTTAACCCGCAGTAATTAGGTACCTACCGAGATACAATACTTTGATAATGTATGTTTATTGAGATATACAGTATACACTCCAGTGAAATAGAAAAGCTTGCAGCAAAATTAATTAGTAAATTTAGTAAAATATATAAATATATACCTACATGAGATCAATTTTAAGTCCAGAACAAGTTTTTCAAATTAATAGCTACTATCCAGTTTCACAATCTAATGTGAGCTCTCTTTCAAGATGTTTAACGGACCAATCATTCATACAAAGCACTGTCAAAGCTAACAATGAATGTTAAACGTAACGTGAAGCAACTATAAAGATGATAACTTTGAAACGGGTGTCCCTAATCTCGAGATACACGACATGTCTGTAGTCTTCTGAAAGATCAAACAAAAGAATGCGATGAGGGTAGGGTTACACAGAGGCTGGCTTCAAGTGCCATCTTTGACCAATGTTTTCCGTTTCACTGATATTTAGTGTTCGTGTCGTGTGTCACTAGAATTTCTGATCTTAAATATAAAACATTGTACTAATAAAATGTAGAGATTTACAAAAATAGGGGTGATCGATTTAAGGACAAGATAGAAGATAGACTTTAAGAAAATTATTGACAATATGTGCAATTCCACGCAAGTATGTAATGTAAGATGTAAGTAACCAGTTTCTCGCGTGTTTATCAATTAATCGTGCCAATTTTACTGTTATTATATCTAGATATCAAACTGATATTTATCTAGATATAACGTAACACTTACACTAGTATCATAAGTATATAAATAATGATAAAGTCGCTTTCATTACAGTTACATAGATGTACCCATATAAGGTCCTAATTTATTAGTTGTAGATATTTTAACACATGATACTTTACATTAAAATAATTAACTTGAAACATAAATTAAGAAATTTTTTCATGTAATACTTTTGATTTCATTTTCCTAACAAAAAAAATTAATTATAATTTCGTCTAAAAAAATCATCATGTGTGCATTATCACATGTCACAATAACACTGTCTGTCATGTCATCAAACGACACAATCCAACGGAAAATAACATGACGTTGACAATCAAGTATTTAATTTACCGACGAGAAGTGGCCAGTTCCAGTTT
>JALPQI010015018.1:0-34338 GCA_025490895.1 Thaumatotibia leucotreta | reverse complement strand
GTCCAGTGCGTGGTCACCACTCGAGAACACGCCGACCACCAGTCATCGGTCCTCCGGGCAATATGGCCAGCCCACTGCCACTTCAACCTGGCGATTCTTCGGGCTATGACAGTCACTTTCGTTCTTCTGCGGATCTCGTCATTCCTGATGCGATCTCGTAGAGAAACTTCGAGCATTGCCCTCTCGAGCGTTATTTGTACATGAATACAATACAATTTACAGGTCACAAACAGTACCAAACGTACTAGTCAAATAACCCGCCCCGCCCGTGTCATCTCTGTGCAAAAGTGCCCATCACGCTTGCGGCATTGCCACGCCGAATCGCGGTGGACAATTTTTGCACCAGGAATATCCTGGAGCGAGGGTCAAGACCTCTCTGTCGTAAACGCCGCCCAATATCCAAATATATTAGATATTATTTACCAGAGAACTTTCTTTGGTATATGGCATTTAATATTTTGTTACAATACGTCCGCGTGGTGTAGTAAGAATACATTTGTTACCACCCTAACTCTTCCCATGGGTGTCTTGAGAGTCAACTGAGGGATTTAAGTGGCACTGACCATTCATTTATAGAATTAGATGATAAGCATCAGCGTCATGATAGCGGACATACTACTGACGATTGCCAACCCACTTACCCAGCGTAGCGATTATGGGCATATTTACCTCTGCGACCATACGTGTAGTTCATAGGAGAGGCCTACGTCCAGCAGTGGACTATCATAGGCTGATGATGATAATGATAATGATGATGATGAAAACAGTCATAGGGCTGTAAGTTGATTCTTCTGTTTTATGTTTCACAATTCAAAATCCAAAATGGTAAAAAAGAAGGAACAATACATAAATGCAGAAGTTTAAATATAAGTCCATAAATATGGAGCAATTGATATAAACATCAACCACAGCATCCTAAAAGAAAAGCCTTTATTTTCAATAACATCCACGTTCACGTATGGTTTTATTAAAAAAAAATGATACCGCAGTGGCTACTTTATTTTATGGACAAGCCTTTGGAACTGACATGATAGGTAGTTTAGCTGATTCACCGGTCACTTTGGTTTTCGGCCTTTTTACACGACTGCCAAAAGGAGAGTATATGTGTTCAGCCCCTATGTATGTTTCATATTTTCTTTAAACGCGCAGATCTTCGCGACCGCTTAACCGTTTTTAATGGTGTAAGGTATCATTAGAATCCTCGTGACGTCGCGGGTAACATAGGATATGTGACGTCACGTTAAAAACAATATGGCGGCCTAAAAATTCAATATTATCTAACCAAAAAAAATTAATATGAAAGAAATCTATCGAGTTTGGTATCAAAAAAAAAAAAAAAAAAAAAAAAAAAAAAAAAAAAAAAAAAAAAAAAAAAAAATGAAGAGCTTTAAACAACGATTACGAATATGTGTATAACTTATATGTTTGTTACTTATTCTAGAAAAGCCAGGTTCATTACAATACAATTAAAGCGCAAAGAATAATGTGTCATCTAAATGCTATGATTTGGGTATCAAATTAAAGCATTTTGTATGCCGATTGCAAATATATATACAAGTTATATGTTTAGGTATATGTTTGAAGAGAAAACTCGAAATGTTCTACATCGCACTATTGAAGTTTTTCTTCAATGCCTGAGCCGTGACAGGACTGTCACCCTTGACACATCTTCTTGAACGCTAAGGGTGTATGAAACAGATATATTGTATGTACGCGCTTGTGGTCAAGGGGTAAATTGCACGGCTGCTACGCAGCGGTCGTGGGTTCAATCCCCGGCTCGTAACCGATGAGTTTTTCAAATAAAACTTATATACGATATATCGTTTGATATACAGTACCGGTCAAAAATTTAAGTGCACTCCATGATTGCGATACAAAATAGACTTTCGGGCGATATTTTTTTTTCAGTGTTAGCAGTAAAATTTCAAGAGCTAGTTAATATTAATTTCCCATAGAATCTGAACAATTTTATTCATTGGATCCGATAATCATTCATAGGCAAGTGAAGTTGTCATATTTTGATGATGACATGACTACCAAAAGCTGCCACAGCTGCCTCAGTTGTCTGAATTGTTCGAAAGTAACGGTTAATTAATAAGAAATAGCTGAATAATCAGTCCTAATTATATTAGTTGGAAATAAGTGTCGACTTGAATGCTGGAAAAATGATGGCCCAAACAGTCGATTTCGTATCAAAATCGTGGTGTGAACTTAACATTTAGTCCAGTACTGTACAAAAAGTGCTTTACGGTGAAGGAAAACATCGCGAGGGAACTTGCATACATCTGCGAAGAAATTCAAGGATGTATGAGAAGTTCCCAACAAGTATTAGGCCAGCGTTGCCGAGAATGGCCAAAATACAATATCAAAAAATATAATTAAATATCTAAATAATAAATATCTTGGGACATCTTACACAAATCGACCTAGTCCCACGATAAGCTCAATTAAGGCTTGTGATGTGGGTACCAGGCGACGATATATATCGACGGTGGAAAGGAGAAACCCTTTAAGCGACATTTTGGTCAAAAATGAGTTTTATATATCGCCGGAACCGGCTTTTTTTTCTGCGTCGTTTAAGCCAAGTAATACTGAGATCTGACGACTTCAATGTCGCTTAAGGTATAATGAAATAATGGTCAAATTTAAAGACAGGGATGTTAAGCGACGCAATTATTGGCTAAAATTTAGACAGTGTCACTTAAGCATACACATTTATATACATAGTCGCTTAAGTTTTTTTTTTCAAGTGCTACTGTTGTCGGTTAATTGCATGTCATACAAATTACCTTGCCCTGTAAGCGACACTTTTCTGACTAAAATAATTTTATTTATAAACCGTAGGGTCGCTTAAAGGCTCGTTTCGGAGAATTCTTAGGTCAATATCAATTAAGCGACATTTATTTCAGAAGGTTCCAAGTTTATTGAAATAACGTTATTACTATTTCATAGATATGACAATTTGACAAAATACGTTCAAAGAACACAAGTCTCTAAAGCGGCCACAGAAAGTGATACGATTTTTTTCCTAAAAATAAAACTTTAAAACGCTCTCCTGGACAATTACCAAAATGTCGCTTAACAGGTTTCTCCTTTCCACCGTCGATATAATAGATAATAAAATTGCTATACGTGTTGTAACATGCGCATAAAATTTAAAACTTGAAATATCTTAACAATATGATATCTTAATAATTAATATCTTGAAATATATGAATAATATGTTTCAATATGTATCCACGTATTTTACGAGATAAGAGACTTTTAATATGGGTCGGTTTTTTTCATCCAAAATATGAGCCTACAATTTTTGTTAAATGTCAAATTAGTAATTAAGCAAACGATAGGTACAACAACGTCATCGCCACTAGAAAACGAGCATAGTCAGACATATGGTGCTGGAGAGGAACCCTAAAGGGGGGGCAAGGTTTTGAACGTTCTGCCGTTGGTTTTTGGTCAGATCAGGGTCAGATTTGCACTTAACATTTGCGCAGGGGAGTTGGTATGGATGAAGGCAGGTTGGCCTGGAAACTCGAATCTCACGCAGCTCGCAGGTAAGCGCGCTGGGTGGCCGCACTCCAGGCCTTCGGCCCTATGCATTTTCAGCCTCCGCATTTTCTCAAAAAGATCTTTCGGGCCTGCGGCCCTGAGATTCGTTCTAATGCTACTTTTCCATTGTAAAGGGAAGGAGCGCTGGGCTCTGGTAGCTTGCAAGACACTTCAGGCCGACGTACTCCGCGTAAGGCCGAAGCCTTACGCGGAGCACGGTTTACAGCCTTCGCAGGTTATGGAAACGATCGTCGGGTCTGCAGATCTCCGATTCGTTTTCATGTTACACTATTCCATCACGTAGTGTGGTAGCGCTGGGCTCTGGCTTCGATTGTTAAGGCAGTTAAGAAAGACGGTTGTACCGCTTGGGCTCGCTCGTCGGGACTCCGACCATCGGGCTTGCGCTTGAAGCACCCTGATAGTTACGCTCCAGTCTGTGCCTCTGACCCCGGTGGTCCGGGCTGGGGGCTAGGCTTTTGGCCTCGCAAACCAGCGCTTCCTTAGAACGATTCGGGCCTTCGGCCCTACGCGGAGTACGTCCTACGGCCTTTGCAGGTTGTTGAAACGATCGTCGGATCCATTTTAACGATACACTATTCCGTCGGCTGATGTGGTAGTGCTGGGTTTTAGCGGCTCGGCCTTCCGCCTCGCGAACTAGCGCGCCTCTGAATGCCGCTTTTGGCTCTACGCGGAGCTCGGCGTTAAGTCTTCGTTGGAGTTCGAAGCGAACCGTTGCACGCTTGGCCCTTCGGTTCGATTATTAAATTAGTTGGGAGGAACGGTTGTACCATGTGGGCTCGCTCGTCGTACCTTGGGCCCTACGCGGATGTCGGTTTTTTAGATGCTGGGGTATTTGAAGAAGCATCGTAGTTCAATTTTCTCGCAGCTCGGCCTTCGGTCTCGATTTAAATTTGCAAGTTACGTGCTTGGGCTCTCAAAGTGAAGGTCGGGGCCTCCGCGAGCTCAGTTTTCGGCTTCCCAGCTCGGCCTTCGGACTCGCTCAACATAAATTTAAACTCGTTCCAGTAATGTTCCGGCCCTCACGTGGCGTGCCCTTCGGATTCGCCCAAAATTAGCAGGATGGGAACTCCTCGGGCCCCCGGGGTGAAGCTTAAGCCCTCTGCGAAATCGGTTTTTGAAATTCTAACCAACTTTAAGGAATCTCCAGATTCACTAAAAGGTTTCAAATAAATAAATTAATTAAAAAATAAAAAAACACGACTGCCGTTTTAAGTGAACTGAAAAGTAACAAATAATTTATTTTTCAGGTTAATTCTTGTTAGCGTATCTACATAATAATAGGCGCTTGTCTTATTACTTACTATATTTTGTTTCGATTGCAGTCGGGGAACCTTTCATTGCGGAAAATATAAATATATGGAGGTTCCCCGACTGCAATTGAAACAAAATCTAGTAAGTAATGAGACAAGCGCCTATTATTATGTAGATACGCTAACAAGAATTAACCTGAAAAATAAATTATTTGTTACTTTTCAGTTCACTTAAAACGGCAGTCGTGTTTTTTTATTTTTTAATTAATTTATTTATTCATAGTAAAACTACGAACAACTAAAACATGGAAGCCGCACGCCATATTAAATTGCCTTTCAAAAACGGTCCTGAATTTTAGTTGACAAGTGTCACCTCTATCTTCAATGCGTCACGGTAATGAATTTCAATGTCAACCTATAAAAACTTAAACCGCCATTTAAACATAGTTGTGATTGGTCCATCAAAGTTTTGATTGGCTATATTCTATAAGCATTTGTCAAAGATGTTGCGTCGACATATATTATGCGCGGTGTTAAGAAAAGCGCTATGTCCTGCCCATCTTGGCACAATTGAACAATTGTTTTTGGGGGCATTTTTGAGCGGGCGTTAGATGTCCATGTTATTTATGGTCGCAGTAGTAAATGTATGAAGCGTTGGGTGGCGAGAATAGGGATGATGACTGTAGTTAAAATAAATTATTTAACATTATGCACGACATAATACACAAAGAAACTATTACTAAGATGTAGATTGCAGTAATTTTTGTACAGAACTTCTATTTAATAAATTGAAAAGAACTTAAAAGAGTAGGTCATTTGGCAGTACTCAAACGTGACGTCACTTTTGAGTATTTCATATAAAATTCCATACTATTCCATAGCGGGGATCGTTTTGACAGTTCGAAAAAAGATGCTGATTTGACTTGCCAGTCATCATGCCTATTAAATTTATCTGGCCAACATCCCCTTAACTACATTGATCGTGAAACTGTCGCCACCTATATGTCTTTAAACGACCATCACTTACATACAAACACCCAATTATCCCTAACAATGTGCTAAATTCTCTATAATTGAGCCTAGATGGGCACCCGAGTCCGGATAAGAGGGTAATGGGGTTCCTTATGGCACGGAACCCATTAGCCAGTTATTGCCGGTTAGTGCCTTAGAAAAGGGTTCCATTGCTATCCACTTTGAAATTTTACAAGCTTTTTATTAACTTTCTGGTTACGCATGTTTGAAATCCTGGTTTATTTTTGATTACAAGACAATTGTACAAAGCATTTAATAATGTAGGTACCAGTAGTCTGCAAAGTACCGTCGAGTCTTGTATCTTCGCCTAGGATGCCTATCTTCGCCTAAAGTTGAAAAGGTTGAAGTTTCGGCATTCATTTTAGGGCAGGGTGCAAAATCCCGATCCCGTCACTTGTGTTACGGAAGTGATACAAACTGGTATATTTTGTCCAACGCCTTTGACAAATAAAAAAAAATGTAGGTACATTTTGTTGATAGCTCACTTAAAATTTGAATGTTGCCCTTTTTCACTATCAAAGTTGTTACACATAATTTAACTTCGTAACACACTTAGTACTAAAATTATCACGTTTTATTTTGTTTCCAATAAAGGCAAATTTATAATCGATTGCCAAAAAAATTACATAGTTCTTTAACTATTGCCAAAAAAATTACAAAGTGCTTTAACTTTGTATTTTTTTTTGCAATTGACCCATATCTATAGAATACGTACTTTGCTACGTCACAGTAAGCAAAGACATATCTTTGCTTACTGTGAAAAGACGGAAAACGAAGGATTAGGCGAAGATACGAGACTCGACGTAGGTAAAATGGTCATGTCTCTAAAATCTGTAGAGAACCCAACTACGAAAGAGATGAGAGTTTTGCGATAGATATCTACATACTTAAAGAGAGGTTGCAGGTAAGGTCCGTATCGACTGAGCTACGGAAGCCGCCATAATTAATAGAGTATAACTGACAAGTACGTTTGAATAACGAGGCCATTATACCTTAATGAGAGGGTAACCAGTGACGTCATAACTCTTTAAGTCGTGGGCGTCAGCTGCGGAGCTACTAGGGTTGTCATTTCCTAAAAAATATCATCATTATCATCATCATCATCAGCCTATGATAGTCCACTGATGGACGTAGGACTCTCCTATTAACTATGCGTATAAACGCATTAGG
The DNA here is from genome assembly GCA_025490895.1 of Thaumatotibia leucotreta. Lineage (NCBI taxonomy): Eukaryota > Metazoa > Arthropoda > Insecta > Lepidoptera > Tortricidae > Thaumatotibia > Thaumatotibia leucotreta. Next base: position 27,316 of record JALPQI010015018.1, on the reverse strand, counting down.
AGGTAAATGCCCATAATCGCCGCGCTGGGCAAGCGGATTGGCGATCGCAGTAATGTGTCCACTATGATGACGCTGCTGCCCATCATCAATCTTTTATCAAATAATGGTCAGTGACGCTTCAATCCCTTAGTCGACTCTTACGACACTCGCAGGAGGAGTTGGGGTGGTGACAAATGTATTCTTACGCGGCTAAAAAAAATATGGTGGTATAAATGGGAAATAACAGTTTTGAATTTAAACTTCCGTGAGACATAATAACCACAAATATGCGTGGCGTGAACGCGGGCTCAGTGCTTGATAATGGGAGCCTAGGCTCTCCGAAACTTTAACACTTTAATTATATCTATAATAATAATAACGGTTTTATAGTTGTATGTATTTGTGTGTACACAAAACATAGGTCAACTGCACATTCGTCAGTTGACAATCAAAACTCACTATAAAAACTGTCACTACTCTTAGCAACCTCTTATGTCAGTATTGAATCAGAACTGAGATACAATCTCTATTTCAAGTAGGTATTTGTTACTTAGTGAGTTTTGGTTGTCAACCGACGATATGATAACTACTATATCTACGTGGTTAAAGTAGTACCATCTATAAATTGGGCTCACTCAAATGCGAAGCCAAAGACAAACATAAAAATCAACAACAAATCATCGATTGTGAATATCACAAAAAAATACTATTGCATTTTTCTATATTTATCCTCTTTTTGTGCAGTCTTCTAGATACTTTTAAAGGGTATTCAACAATAAAAGTATTGCACAATACTTTTATTGTTGAATACCCTTATGACCTTTGAGGATTTAGTAATGGAGTCGGCTTCATATCGTTTCCCCTCTGCCAAAAACTTTGGCCAAGAATTTGTACATTGACCAAACCTGTATATAAAAACTATTTCATTAATCGATTCTTCGCAGTCTTGTAATCGTTATGTACCCGTAACAAGCTCCGTCAAAATGCCTGTATGTGCTATGTATGGATTCAAAACTCGTTCAAATACATCATGTATACAAAATATGCGATACCATTTCATATCTTGCCTTTATTTGTTTATATTACAACATTTTATTACATAAAATTGTTCAAGAAAATCAAGTACCAGGGAATCGATAGCAAAATCGGTTTCAAAAATATCGCACACAATTCGTATTTTCATTTTTGACTGATGGAGAAAGTTTGACATTTATTGTATTCTCGTATTTAAGGTTAATAAGGTCTACCCATCTTTAAATTTTGTAGGAAATATCAGACTTAGTGAATCAAGTAAGACAGAAGACTCTGCCTTGGTCTAATGTTAAGCTTATATGTAAGACAATAAGGTTGAATATTTATTGCGCTTATTTGGAATACGTATTACGCGCGAAAATACATAGTGATGTGAACGTTGCTCTTTATGACACAATGTCGAGAGTAGGTATAAAATGTCGAGATACGCACACTTGTGTTTACGTATATTAGTGTTCTCACAGTAAGTAAATAAAATCACAGTCTTATCGAATTCAATAACTTCATTTTTACAAGTGCTACTTAACGCTAGTTGGACCTATATTATAAATTGTATTTAGGTACTTACTAAAATATCACTAAGGAATATCAATATCACCGGCCCTCACAGACAACATATGTTGTCTGTGCCGGCCCTATTGCAAAAACTTGTATGTATACGCACCTACGCACCTTGTACCTTCGCACTTGTATTCAAATTGAATCCTTACGAGTATTCACAATTAAGCCTCAGTCAGTTTTACCCCAGCTAACTAAAACTTTCTTACTACAACAAAATAAATAATAGGTACTCGTATGTACACTCGTATGGACATACATTGTTTTCTTTCACAACCGCTAATTAATATTATTTATTAAATATTATAATTGATTTACAGATTTCGAAATGCACGTGATTGACCGAGACTTTCCTTACAGTTACAGGTGTAGTGAGAAATTACTTGCCTTCGGAAACGTTCGTAAACACATGCTGTTTCAGGCAGTGTCACCGAGTCTGACTGAAGTTGCATGACAGCTATTACTGTCAGTCTCAGTGAGATAGACTGAAACAGCATGTCGTTGACGAACGTTTCCGAAGGCAAGTCATTTCTCACTACATCTGTACAGCCTTCGTAGTCAAAGATCGCGATAAACGAAAACATAATCAATTGAAGTAGGTTAATGGCAAGACATTCAGGCGATTTTATATTAAAATTGGTTGATTAATTAATAACTGTTACTAATTGTTTGTTTACTTTTATTTAAATACTCAAAACAACAATATATAGTACCAAGGTGCACGTCAATCTATGACGTTTAGAAAAATATATCGATACGATAATCTTAAGACACTTGAAAGCCATATTAATCGGTTCGATTACACCTACATCGATATTTGAAATTGTGTCCGCATAGAAATTTTACTGTATTAGTGTGATAATTTAACTTAGTGTTGTGGTATTGTTTAAGTGTGCGTGAATAGTAACGAGAAGAAGAAATGCATTTGTAGTTAGATCGTTTACATGTGTGCTACCTCGTCCCCCTCGGAAATTGGCAGAATGTTTTGTTAGGAAAGTTATAGCGATACCGTCTCCCCATAGTAAATCCTCAAAGCTTATGACAGGATTACGAAATGGCGAAGTACAAAAAAGTACGGCGAAAGAGTATTTTTTTTAAAACAAAATATTTTTACGTAAATCGTGTTTAAGTAAACAGAAGAAAATTAAATTAATTAAGATCGTTTAAGCCAACCCTCCGTCTGCGACAAATTCTAAATAAATTCGTAACAGCTGTATGAAAATGTTATTTATTAGTTCGACGTTTATCCGGGTTTGACCGGGTTATGGTTACCTTTAGAACAGAACATTCAGGAAACAGCAACTACATACCTCAAGTTTGCATTGAAAGTTGAAAAGGACAGTGTAACTACTTCGGCCCTAATCACCTAAAAGTAAAATAAACTACGTATCTGGACTTTCTAGGGTTAGTGCTACTTAGTCCTCTATTATTTTTATTAACTGGCATTTCATTTAAAATGTAAATAATACTTAATACCGTTTATATGCACGTTGCATACCTACAATGACCAACCAATTACTCGGCATTTTTACTCAGTGCTTAGACTTATTGTAATTGTAAGTATAATTTGTACTATATACTAATGCGACGGGATAAAAAAAAGGGGGGAAATCAGGGTAATTTTTGACTGATGATAATATTTAAAATGTTATTGACAATTCGTACTGAAATAGACCCAATAAATAACTACTTTAATGTAATCATATTAAGTAATAGGTATACACTTCCATTTAGCAATCTGGCAAATATTTAAATCGGGTAACGTTTTCTCCCTTGTCCCAGCCCTCTTATTTCCAATGTCTTTTGTAATCTAAACTGAAAGACCCACACTAAATGGGTTAATAAAATTCACGTTACAACTGAATCCGCAAGTCCGCAGCCAACTCAGCTCTGTGAGAAACTTATTTATTAGTTTTCCCGGCTTATCCGGGTTTTAACCGGGAGTGGCGAGCTCAGATCTTTTTCACAATAGGCGAGGGTGAGCGGAGTAAGGTATAGCAGTAGTCAATTTATTGATTATCAATGTCTTATATTCAATCGTCCACTAACGCAAAATGTCTGCACTTTACTTTTTTCTACGTGAACTATTAAACAACTAATATTTTGATATACAATTATAATAGTAAAAGAGTAAATTAGAATACTTACGGCATTTTAGAAAACACAGCACTTTTTCACAATCCCACTTTCACACTGAGTTGCGAACGACAGCTGTTTAAAAATATTTTTGCTGTATAATGTTGGCTACTAATTTTTTTTCTGTGTTGCCATGTTATCTGTCTATGCTCTAGACATAGTTTAAACCACCTCTGAACTGCCTCTCAGGAATTAAAAATCAAAATGCCTACAATGGGCGCTTGGTAGCCAGAGCTACCAGAAATAATTTATAGGTGTTCAAAGTTGGTAGCTCTAGTCACAGAAAGCAAGTGAGTGGTTAAGCGGCACTTGCTTGCCTTGAGTCAATGTCAAGCATACTCTTCCAACCCACAACGTGGCAGATACACGATACACACAACACACTGCCTACAAAACTGGAGGTCACGGGTTCGAATCCTGGTAAGGGCATCTATTTCTTTAATTTCCTCTGTTGTTTTCTACGTATTTAAATATCCTGGTACTCACATCACAAGCCTTGATTGAGCTTACCGTGGAACTAGGTCGATTTGTGTAAGATACCTAACATAGTTATTTATTTATCATTGTTATTTATTATATCTACGTGTATAACTTTGCTATAAATTGATATTTATTTTCAAAACTGTGCATTTATATATTAAATCTAACTAATCTACTTAACCTAATCTAGATCTAAGATTGGCCCTTGTGGTATTGTACCGATGCTGTCGGCATTTCCTCGCTGTATCGCAATACTGATGCGTTGTGCTTCTTCAATTTTTAGTTACGTCAACCAGACGTTTCGCGATCTCAGCATATAATTTGTTTGCGCTTGGGCCTCATGAACCTAAAGTTTCTACGCCAAACGGTACTAAAATCGTACTCGTACGTGCTTACATAATATCCACAACGCAAGCCAATTGAGCTTACTATATGACCACGTCAATTTGTGTGAGAATTTCCCATTATTTCACTTAGATGTAAAATTGGGCATCATTTTCAATAACACCACACAGTTCTGTACGTATGATTTAAATTAATTATTCATTTAAATTTATTAGTTTAATCTGCATCTGTAACGAAAATACATTGTTCAATTATGTCATTATTCTAATTAACTTACGAAATAAATTCATTTTCTACATTTACCCTTTCCAGAATATTATTTATGAGATCTCCCGGTTTTATCCGGGTATAAACCGGGTGCTAGGCGCCTTAAGTCCTTTCTAACAAAATGGCTTTGTAAATTGTAATAGGTATCAACGACTGTAAGCTAACAAGGACGTCATCATTCTAAATACTCTTAATCGCAGGATTTACAAGCGTATTCGTTCTATATTAAGGAATGAAATGGCTATAAATTGGTCTGCAAACAGTCGAATCATAGAAATTAATTAATATAATTAATCTTAAAAATAATATTGTGTATACCTTCTCGACATATTTAATGAAACATAAAATCGGAGCGAATGACGTCACATCTAAGTCATCTTATATCCTTATCACTTTTTGTTGAATCGTCAGTTTAGAATCTAAAAAAATGTAAGCACATATGACGTCTTCGACACATATCCTGAAACACGTTGGCGGATGTAATTACGATAAAAAAACGAGCTATCAATAATTTTAACGAATAATTTACGGGAACTCAAGGTTTAGGTTTTAAGTTCGTGATAAAACCAAGAATGTTTACTAAAAGTGCGTGATTATGAAATAATGCAGGTTTATGTTTGTTTGCACTTTTTTAATGCTACTGACCAATGGTGTATTTTATTCTTTAAATAAGTAATTAGCTTGTGACGTCACAATGTGTGTGAACGCCGCCTGAACGTACGAGAAGACCTTTTTTGTAACTAATAAAATTATGGCCTGAATACTAGTCCTCTAAGCCAAGTCTTTGTTTACTGACGTCATAACACTGTCGGGCATTTTGGTGCGTTAAGATACTTAGTTTCTTAGAGAAATTAATTATACACCGTGCTTTTTTTTAATTCCGTTAAATTTAACAGGCTGCTTGGTACGTTAATTGGAGCTACCTGGTATATAGCTTTTAGACAAATTCGAAAAAAAAATTTTTTTCTTTACATACATAATAAATGAAATGGTAAGTGTGAAAGAACCTACCTTAAGAATAACACAAATTTAATGTCAAAATAAGTAGCATTAGGATGAAATAACGGTAGCAATACACTTATTCAGTCTTTAAACTTATTTTTTAATAACTCAATAACAGTAAGAGTTAAGATACTAGTTTCTTAGAGAAATTGATTATTTTTGACCTAAATAAGCTTCCCTTTAATTTAAATTTTACGCCAATAAAACAACACCCTGTACACACTAGTTAACAAAAAAGTAGTATTAAAAGTATGATTTTCAAGGCTTGATCGATCCAGGCAACCTAGGGCATCAAGACGAAGGCTAGAGCTAGAACTATCTAGGCGCGGCAATCTAGTTAGTGTAATGTAAGATTTTCCACACGGGCGGTTGGCGTGTTATTTTATTATACACATTTGATATGCCTTGCATATATTGTGTAACCTCTACTCTACTTTTAAGATTGTATTTTTTTTATTTTAATGTAGCCTACCTAGTTTAAAAAAAACCGACCAAGAGCTTGTCGGGCCATGCTCAGTGTAGGGTTATTACATATTATTAAAAAACGGCTAAAAAATATTAACTTTAGAAAAGGTTATCTTATTAAACCCTTACCCCCCGGTATATGCCCGGATAAATGCGAGAACCGGAGTCAGTGGCGTACAGTCGTGTTGGAGGCCAAGACTCACTTTGAGTCCTTGCGCCAGAAGAGTAAGAGTAAGTAAGTAAGAAGAAACTTTATTTTATAGCCGTATTTTTTTTTAAGATCCATTTGACGATACCCCTACACTATAGTACAACAGCAAAATAAAAATATCCCCACTTTACTAGTAGGAGAGGTAACCGAAAAAATAATTTTGTTATCTTTTTGTCGGTACAATGAATATTGTATTCCTGTACCAAGTTTCAAATTCGAGTACTAACGGCCACTGAGCTATGCTGCGGACCGACAGAACGAAGTTTACTATACTTCTCTTTTAGGTTCCTACCGTACGGATCTATTCTTACCTCCCACATTACGTAGATTATTTAAGGCTGTCCTTAAATAACATGACATAACATGTCACTGCCATTACCCCTGAATTAAATCCCAGATTAAACCGTCACAGCCAGCCCACTCGACAACTGCGTGAGTCCTTGTTGAGAGTCCTCTGTCATTGGTGCGTGACTCGAGTACCGGCAGTTATCTGATCAAATGTCAACCTTATTGCAAAGACAAAAGGATAATAGATTGTTAGGTTTTTTTTAATTTAGTTACAGCACAGAATAAACAAGAGCAGTAGGCTTAGCACAGGATTAGTGCGATATAGACTATCCATCCCTCTTTTATTCATATAGTTAGTAAAAGATGGAAAATCTATCTCGCGGCGACATACTGACATATCAAACATGGGCTAAGCATACAAGGTGCTTAGCCAAGTTGCCAATCGCTAACGCTTAGTAGCGTATCGGAGTTTTCCCTCTGTGTCACTCTTTCATACTAGTGCGACAAAGGCAGTTAGCTGCCATTCGTTTACGATTGTCGATTAAGCGGTAGGTATTGGCAACTTGGCTAAGCACCTTGAAGTCATTGTAGGCTAAATTCATCATTCAGCCTCCGTAGCCTAGTTGGTAGTGACCCTGCCTACGAAGCTGGAGGTTCCGGGTTCGAATCCCGGCGAGGGTATTATTTGTGTATTTATTTATCACAAATATTTGTTCCTTGGTCATGGCTGTCTATGTATTTAAGTATCTATATGTATATATCTATTATATATATCGTCGCCTGGTACCCACATCACAAGCCATAATTGAGCTTACCGTGGGACTAGGTCGATTTTAGGGTTTGCAATCCGAATAATCCACTATTCGGATTATCCGGATATCCGCCAAGATTAACATCCAAAATTATCCGGATAGTATAACCTCTAAATATCCGAATAACGGATATTTTTAACTAAACACAAATCATGGTTAAAACTTTTTTTACTACCATTTTGGTACCTCAAATTATTATAATGTGCAAGCATACACAATTAAAACCCTTAATAGTACGTACTATTAAGGGTTTTAGTCGTGTACAAGTTTAGTTGCAGGTCCAAGAATAAATTTAAGTAGGCAGGTCCACAGGTGGATCAGGTGAAATTTAATCTAGTATCACAAATATATACTTTCATTCTGAAACAACACGCAAATCGAGGTGATAAGAAGGTATTTTATCTGCTTAACCTTAGGATGTGGATAGTAGGTTCTGTCGGAAGAGACATACGGGCAGAAAATCCAAACTTTTAGAGGAGACCTTAAAGCTCATGAAATAGAGACGCGTAAATACCCAGGCTACGGCGGTAGATCAGCGAACACTTACAAGGCAGATTCGAAAAGCGATACAATGGGATCTTCGGGCTTTCAAACCACATATTAGGTATTAGGGAGGCAATAAAACAAAATCGAGGTTCAAAAGTTTTCGTGAAGCGTCTGGGCGGAGCCACATGTCAAAGCTGACTGTCACCAATGGTCATATTGTTTCCTCTTATCCAGAGATCATATCAGAGATGGAAGACTTCTATGGCAAGTTGTATGTCTTTGGATCTCAGGTGACTGAACCCGTTCCCTTTGATCCCGAGCTACTTTAGTCCGACATTATACCGACGAACTTCCCGATGTCAGCGTTGACGAAATTCGGTTGGCCCTTAAACAACTTAAATATGTAAAAGCCCCAGGTGAGGACAGAGCTACAACTGAGCTCTTAAGGGCAGGGGGAACTCCTGTACTCAGGCAGCTGCAGTACATATTTACCTCCGTTTCCCACGAAGGGAGAGCTCCGAGCGTCCGGAGAGCGTGAAGCAGGAGTATGGTAGTTACATTCTTCAAAAAGGGTGATAAAACCCTTCTTAAGAACTACCACCCTATGTCACTTCTGAGCCACGTATATAACTTGTTTTCGAGAGTCGTCACAAACAGGCTGGCGCGACGGATGGAAGACTTTCAACGTTTGGGGGAGGATTTGGCACCATAGACCACATACACACTGTAAGGCAGATTGTACAGAAGCCTCAGGAGTATAATCAGCCTCTGTGTCACGCTTTCGTGGACTATGAGAAGACGTTTGACTCCGTCGAGACCTGATCTGTTCTGGACTCCCTACAGCGGTGTCAAGTGGATTTTCGATACATCGGGGTGCTTAGAAGTCTGTATGACGCCCCAACTATGTTCGTTCAAGCAAGAAACAGTCAAACAAGACCGATTCCATTGCATCAAGGAGTAAGACGGGGGCATGTTATATCCCCGAAACCGTTTACAAATGCATTGGAAGACATGTTGTTCAAGACTCTAAACTGGAACGGCGTGGCATAAATATAAACGGTGAATACATCTCACTATTCTCACATCACACTTAAGATTTGCCGATGATTTGATATCGTAGTCATAGTAGAATCGCTGCAATAAGTTCAGGAAATGTTGCACAGCCTGAACGCAGCCTCCGAACGAATTGGTATCAGAATGAACATGGACAAGATGATGGTCATGTTGAATGGCCTTGTCATTCTGGGCCCAGTAACTACAGATGGCGTGTACTATCTTGAAGTCGTTAAGGAATATGTCCACCTCGGGAAAATAATGCAGTTAGATAGATACAACTTTGAAAAGGAAGCCAACAGGAGAATTCAGTTGAGTCAGGTAACATTGAAACGCAACGTTAGAAAGTTGCATTACCTATGTATTTTCTTCGGATATATCACAGAGCCTGAAAACAAAAGTGTTTTATCAGCGCGTTCTCCCTCTAATGACATACGGACTACGTAGCCGAGACGTGGACACTGACTCTGGGGTTACTTAATCGATACATTTCATACTTAAGTTTAATGAATACTCGGAGTTTCTCTGAAAAGCAGAATTCAGAATGAAGTGATCCGCCAGAGAACCAAAATGACCGACATAACTCTGAAAGTCAGCACGTTGAAGTGGTAGTGGACTGGCTAAGATATATGTCGCACAACCTATAATCACTGGAGTAAGCGTGTTCTGGAGTAGAGAACGCGTCTAGGCAAACGCAGCGTCGGACATCCTCTAGCCAGATGGCACCGTCTTGCGTAAGTAGGAGGGCCGGCAGCGATTGGATGCATAAATCAACTGACCACGCTCTGTGGCATACATTGGCAAAGGTAGGTCCAGCAGTGGACTGAGACAGGTGGATGATGATGATGAATCGTTATATAGTTTACTATAACGCTTATTTTGACGAATTACACCCATTAAATGAATTTTATAGTATTATTTTACCACTATCCGAAATTATCCAAAATATCCGGATATTCGGATAATATAATTATTACTATCCATATTATCCGGATATTAAAACCAGGCGGATATTGCAAACCCTAGTCGATTTGTGTAAAGATGTCCAAAAAGTATTTATTTATTGTTGCGTATCGTACAACGCTGCCGGGCAGTGTACGAGTATACAACTATACACGATAGACCGATAATGGTGATAACGTCTCCATTATCCAGCACAAAGCCCGTGCTAACGAGTATAGTTCTCAGTGCTTGATAATGGAGACTTTTTTTTTAAGGAGAGGAAAAATGCGTTACGCATACCACCCGGGTGTGGGGACGGACCCGGGTGGTTATGTGGGACTCCTTGTTACGGGCTGATGGGACCCCGAGTTTACCCACTAAAAAAACCTCTCCGTCTGCCGCCGCTGTGCTGTACGGTGGGCTGCAGGAACGCTCGCGCTTGCATCTGCAGCACCACCAGCACCGCTCCGATTTGCGGAGCACCGCCTCCGGAGGCCCTTCTGGCCCCATGTTCACCTTCATCATTCCGCCTTCAGTGGCCTAATGCTGGTAAAGGATGGCAGGCATGGCAAAATGACAATTTCAAAAACCGTTGTTGACCGTTATGCAATATTAAGCGCATTTTAGGAAACAGTTTTGTTAGGTAGGTGCTGAGTTGTCTTAGTCTTGTCACACTTAATTGATAGACTCTGTACAAGAAAAACTTTAATTACCTAGAATAATGTAAAAAAAAAAACTTAAAATTGCATTTTTATTAATAAAATAAAACAAAAGATTTGTATAGTTGTGACCAGAACTTATATAACATTTCTTGCGTCTTTTAGCTTCAGTAATATACCGTTAAATGTTTTACCTTTCCTCATGGGCACCTTGTATTCCCATTCACTCTTTTATTGACATGGGAGCTAGGTTAGATTATTCTCTTGCGATTCTTGCGCGTTTCGCCCGCCCGTCTGCACTGCATGTAATCCGTTTAACTTAATGCTGGCGCAGTGTCCTGGTTCACTATTTATAGTGCACTATCTTATTTTATCTGTTCTGTGACACATTGCAATCGTTTTTAATAGGCTTCAAAAAAGTAGGTTCTCAATTCGGCTGTTTTTTTATGTATGTTACTCCATATGTCCGAATATCGTACACGGATTTTCAATTTATGTGTTGATATAGCATCGAGATGGTCCCGTTGTCATCAAGTCGGGGTCTCATGATGGGATCTTGGATAAACCGTCAGAAGTCGGCTTTTAAATTGTTAAATTTGATGTTTATTAACTGGAAGAAATTTTTTTTTGCACAATTATTTTTCGCAAACTTTTTCTCAGTGGGCTTTTCAAGCCGAATATACCCCGAGATAACCCAGAAATCTCCAAAAAAATTTTGGCTCTTTCATACAAAATATCCTTATCCATTGATCACAATGTATGAAAAAGACTTTTTTTTTATTTGGCCCCATGGTAAAAGTTGTGCAGTATAGCCTACTAAATCACCCCGTTCAAGGTTTTCAGTGGGCGGTGTAACATCCTGTATAATAGGTAGACACATATTGATACTTAAATGAAATAGATGACGTCACACTCATAAAAATAGCTCTTATAATGGAGGGTGGTTTACGTCACGGCTACTGCGTATGTTAATATTGTACAGGCGAGTTCATAAATATATACATTTTTCACCTAAATCCATTGAATTAAGGCCAACATTTGTGTACATATTTATGAACTTGACTATAACTTGATATAAGCCCGTGTGGTGACGGTAGTAAGAATACATTTGTCACCAACCCAACTCCTCCTGCGGGTGTCGTAAGAGTCGACTAAGGGTTTGAAGTGTCACACTGACCATTTTTGATAAGCATTTTTGGGCAGCAGCGTCATCATTGTAGACACATTACTGCGATCGCCAATCCGTTTGCCCAGCGTGGCGCGTTCCTCCTAATGCGTCTATACGCATAGTTTAATAAGAGTGGCCTTCGTCCAGCAGTGGACTCTCATAGGCTGATGATGTGATGTGTGACTATAAACCGAACGAATGAAATCGACTGCAACAAATTCTTTTTTTTTTCTCCATTGACACAGTAATTTACAGAATAGACAAGCAACACGCAAAATTAATAACTTTCATTTCATAACCCACATCATCAGCCTATCTCAGTCTACTGCTGAATGTAGGCCTCTCCATAATCTATGGGTATAGACGCATTATGAGTTAAATACTAATAAATCGCCGCGTGGGCAAACGGGTTGGCGATCTCAGCAATTTATCCACTATGATAACGCTCATCAACAATCTTCTACATATTAAATCATGGTCAGTAACAATTCCTTAGTCGATTCTTACGACACCCGCGGGAAGAGTTGGGGTGATGACAAATGTAGGTATTTATTCTTAGGCACTCAACTGGTCTCACCGCAAGCTACTAAGCTATGAACTATCGGCTATAAACACGAACAAAAGTTACGCACTCTGGTGTAAATAAAAGAGACACGGCGATACTCGCCCGGCGGTGATAGCTGATAGCTGGGCGAGTATCGCCGTGTCTCTTTTATTGTTCGTGTTTATAGCCGATAGTTCATAGCTTAGTAGCTCGCGGTGAGGCCAGTGCCTTACTGCCGTCTCCACACGGCCACTTACTAAAATAACTTAAAATCATCAAATCAATCGTACAGTCGAGTGCATTAATATATAGACACATTTGTAAGGGATCAGTATGGAGAAGTGTATATATATTAATGCCCTTGACTGTACCTACTAAAATTATCATATTTCGAACCCAACTCGTTCTAATTTTAAACTCTTTTTCCAACGGCCAACGGCCATGACTATTCATAAATGGAATCCCTTTGAGAGAGCAAATTCAAAATTGGAATATTTTTAAAGAGGATTGGTTGAAACGGTTCGCTCAAACGGCCATTTGGTCAAATGTTAGTTCTGGAATGAAATACTCGAAATATACGATAGTAGTACCTACTATATCGCCATAAGATATATCGAAGCGGCCACGTTATTCAGAAATATCTGAACACCTCGCTCGAGTCATTAATAGGTGTCATTTGTATGGTAACACATCCTCGCACACAGCTGATATTTACACGGGAGTGCGTATCTTTTGTTCGTGTTTATAGCCGCTAGTTCATAGCTTAGTAGCTAGCGGTGAGACCAGTGCCTAACGCTATAACAATCGAGGTGTGCTCCGATATTTGGGAGCATATGCGTTGCTCCGATATTTTTGATAGGTAGCGACTGTATCAGATACCTACTCGTGTTACATGAAACATTCATATTATTAGTATTTTATGTGACTGGTTCATAATGAGAGCCATTAATACACGAGTGCTGTTTTATGAAACGAGCCGAAGGCGAGTTCATATCGTTCACATTCATTAAATTAAACTTTATCCCGACGTTTCGAACACTTTACAGGGTTCATGGTCTGCGGCCCACGCCACGTGATCTGTCACCCGCAGACCACGAACCCTGTATAGTATCGAAACGTCGGGATGAAGTTAAATTTTATTAATATACGCAAGTCTATCCGTTTTTCATAGATTTATTTCATTCATATTATTTTAGTATAGTTTTTCCAATAAAACTACCAAATACTTGTGTCGGGAAATCCATCCAGTAGGCTTATACCGTGTTTAATCGTTTATCGTTATTGCCGTCAGTTTCTAACAAGTATGCAAGTGCAAAAGTGACGATTAGCACGATAAACGGTAAATGGGTGAATATCTGAGCGTTTTCACCACCTAATTTTGGTGGCATCATTTTTGCCGAAGTTTCTAAATGTCTCAATGTTATACTTCGTCATTTGTATAACGTACCGTGCCTCCTTCAAATACCGATGTAGCACATTGTAACGAATATAAATTACGGCAAAAATTATGCCACCAAAATTAGGCGGTTGAAATGCTCAGATATTCAGCCAAATACGTGACCATGGTAATCACGAAAACACGAAAATAATTTCCTTTTTGCTCCATACGCCACTGAAAGCCATTTACAGCAATGTTTAACCCCTTTTGATTTAAACGTCACACCCGGGTAACCCAAACCCGGATGACCGGAGCGGCTCGACCATCAATTGCACCTCCGTCCGGATAAATCACCTGATGGTTGGTTACACGCGGTTACACACGGTTAACCGGGTAACATGTTCTGTCTTTTTGAGTTCAGAAATAGGCGTTATGGAATAAACTTTACGAAATTTTTCAAGTATGTTTTTAGGAGCTGCCATGAAGGGATCATCAGAAGTTTATATCATTATTTTTTCTTCCTAGTCGCGATTCAAAACAAAATGAATTCCACACAGCTGAAGTTTATAACATGCGTTTTTCTTCACAGTCATCAGTTCCACACAATCTTGTTTCTACGTAGTTGCGATTCTGTACAATATTATTACTACACAACAGACATTTTTCGCACGAGTTTTTCTTCACAGTCATTAGTTACGCACAATATTTTTTGTACCTAGTCGCGATTCTGCACAATATTGTTGCCACACAACAGAAATTTTTCGCACGTGTTTTTTTTCACAGTCATCAGTTCCACACAATCTTGTCTCTACCTAGTCGCGATTCTGCACAATATTATTACCACGCAACTGAAATTTTTTCACATACGTTTCATACGATTTTGGCCTATTTTTGACCCTTCCCTCCCCCATGGTGACATTTGGTGACATTTTCGGGGTACTAGCTATAATGCTGTTCAGCAGAGAGTAACAAAAAATTACACGTGATTTGTCCGATGATCCCCGCTCCCCATGGTGATAATTAGTGATTTTTATTCATCCCCCTTCCCCCTATACAGTATGACGTGATTAATGGACAAGCCCTAGGTGGGAACCTTTAAAGGTGCGACCGCACCAATGCTCAAAAACGGAGACGGTACGGAATCGCAGTGACGCATCATGGTATGCCCCCCAGACCGATGCTCAAAAAAATACGCAGGCGGTACACACAGCAGCAGAAAAATTATATAACTTACTTTTTTAAGTGAGTTATGCTGCCCTGGTACCGATTCGATTATATAATTTTCATTACCCACAACATTTCAAAGATAGATTCCAAAAGCTGTATTGCTAGCCTAAGATCATGCGCGCCTGGTACCATATCTTATATTTAGATAGATGCATACGAAGCCATAATGGCCACAT
Organism: Thaumatotibia leucotreta; assembly: GCA_025490895.1. Taxonomy (NCBI): domain Eukaryota; kingdom Metazoa; phylum Arthropoda; class Insecta; order Lepidoptera; family Tortricidae; genus Thaumatotibia; species Thaumatotibia leucotreta. The sequence goes on along the minus strand of JALPQI010015018.1, from coordinate 12,108 downwards.
TGGTTTTGATCTCTATTCACTGCTATTAGGATTCAAAATCATCATCATCATCATCATCATCATCAGCCTATGATAGTTCACTGCTGGACGTAGGCCTCTCCTATTAACTATGCGTTTAGACGCATTAGGAGGTCAATGCCCATAATCGGTAATTGGTCGTAAATAAATGATTTATTATTATTATTATTTATGTTTGTATCTCCTTGGGAATCACGGGCTTACAAATCCCGGTTTTTTGATAGGCTTGCGCGGGGATACAGATCCAACACGTAGAGGCCCTTTGGAGAAATTTGCTGTGTTGTACACCTGCTGGAACCCATTCACGGGCACATCAATAGATATCCGTAAACCGGTTCCAACAGGCGTATAGAGACTATTGAGAAGTAATGGAAAAGACTAATGGGCTATGGTGATGGAGGATGGATGGATCAGAAATGGAACTATAGAAAAGAGGTCCGGACACCTGCCATAACAATGATATCTCTTTGCTATCGAGGCAGGCGGTGACTCGCCGCCGACTAGATGGGCCCCCGTAAATGCCGTCACAAGAGACAGCCAGGGGCAACACCGGTGTAGGCGGCTCAGGAGTGTAGAGAGGTGTACACCGCTTTCTGCGCAGTGGCTTGACAGCCGCTGCACCAACTCGCGACTTACGCAAATTTACACTTCCACCCCTGGAGCATATAGCTCTGACGACTCCTCTCTGGACGGCCAGTTAAGGCAAGCCAGAGCTGAGAGTCCTACGGGTCCCCTTGGGGTTCCACTCCGACCGATGAAGACACGCCGGAGGCGGGGACCCTGACCGACTCTCGGGAGCACTCGGGTCCGTGGGGTCGTTACTCCCCAACAGCTCGCCACAAGCTGCCCTGCGGCTTATTATTATTTATTATTATTATAATCGCCACGCTGGGCAAGCGGATTGGCGATCGCAGTAATGTGTCCACTATGATGACGCTGCTGCCCATCAACAATCTTTTATTAAATAATGGTAAGTGACACTTCAATCCCTTAGTCGACTCTTACGACACCCGCAGGAGGAGTTGGGGTGGTGACATATGTATTCTTACTGCCGTCACCACAAGGATTCAAAATGTATATGGGTTAATACTGTGCAGATGTAGAATCGCGACTATGTAGAGACAATATTGTCTGGAAATGATGAATGTGAAAAATGTATGTTGCGTGATATTAATACTGTGCAGAATCGCGACTAGGTAGAGACAAGATTGTGTGGAACTGATGACTGTGAAGAAAAACACGTGCGAAAAATTTATATTGTGTGGCAACAATATTGTGCAGAATCGCGACTAGGTAGAAAAAAGATTGTGTGTAACTAATGACTGTGAAGAAAAACTCGTGCGAAAAATGTCTGTTGTGTGGTAATAATATTGTGCAGAATCGCGACTAGGTAGTAAAAAAATTGTGTGGAACTGATGACTGTGAAGAAAAACGCATGTTATAAACTTCAGCTGTGTGGAATTAATTTTGTTTAGAATCACGACTAGGAAGAAAAAATAATGTCATAAACGTCGAATAATCCCCATGAAGGTGCATTCAGACCAAACGAGCATTCGCTATTCTATCCCCCCACTCTACGAAATTCGATCGTTACACAAAACGTTATTCGTTGATTTCGTAGAGCGGGGGATAGAATAGCGAATGCTCGATTGATCTGAATGCACCTTCACGTATTGTTTGCTCTTAAGAGTACAGTCAAAGGCAAAATAAGGTGTTTATATATATGTCTCAGAGCGCTTTAATTCTGTGTAATAAGAACGTCGTAACATATTTATAAGACGATTGTTTCTATACATATTTTTGCACTTGAGGAGTACACTCTATGGTCAATAGTGTCTAGCCTCAAGTATAAGAGATCCACCTGAGATTTTTTTTATTTTTTTATCGTGGGTTCGAATCCTACCTTTACGTTTGTAAACTAGGTCTTTTTCTTTTGTATTTGACATCTTACATTTGTAATTCTGAAATAGGATTACGAAGTCCAAGCGACTAACCAATAGGTACCGATATAACATATCTGCCGTGCAGTTTCTAAACCAGAGTAAACATTTTCTGTATTTGTTTTTTTGATGACCAGTAAACTTGAACGCATAATTACATAGTTGTCCCAAGGTTGTCAGGAAGAAATCGCTTTTTAGCGATATGACCGCTTGTTGTTACCTGATTTTGGTTTTTTTTTAATGTTGTTTTCTTAATATTTTTGGTGCAATAAAGAATACTTATATTACATTACATATTAAGGGTCTTCAATTTGGTAAACTGGAATACGAATACTTAAAAGGGTATTTTTATTCAGCTCCTCAAAGTACTATTATTATTTGAACATTTTTTGTATGATTACTACTCGGATTCCTAGGTTCTTTCGAAGCCTACTAGGAGAAAAAAATGTTCCAAGATTTTCTCCCATTCCGCTACCACTTTTATTTACGCACAGCAAGGTGGGGTAAGAAGAAACGGTTTTTTTAATGATGTACGACAAAAGGTCGTCCTTCTCTACTCGTGCCAGAAGGACGACTTGATAAGATAAAACGGTTTTTTAATGGGGTAAGACAAATGTCGTCGAAGACAGAAGGACGACTTTTTGTCTTACTCCATTAAAAAAACAGTTTCTTCTTACCCCACCTTAATATTTTATGTACTAATTTATTAACCTTTGATGGATTTATCTTAAATTACTTCTAGTAATGCTCTCATTCCTTATCTATTATATTAACTTCAATATATAGTGTGCGCCTATGATACTGGCTTTTATCGAAACCGAGGAATGCGATGCAGATTTCTAGTCAAACCGTGAACATTATTCGATTCAAAATGCAAATTTTAAAAGTAATTAACTTTCTAAGAAAAGTTAATTGAGAAGCAATATATAATAATAATATTTCAGCCTATATAATGTCCCACTGCTGGGCACAGGCCTCCTCTCATATATGAGAGGGATTGGGCTATAGTCCCCACGCTGGCCCTAAGCGGGTTGGGAGCTTCACATACACCTTTAAATTTCTTCGCGGGTGTATGCGATGCGATGTTTTCCTTCACCGAAAGCTAATGGTAAATATCATCTGATATTCCGTACATAAGTTTCGGAAAAACTCATTGGTACGAGCCAGGATTTGAACCCACGACCTCCGGATTGAAAGTCAAACGTCTAAACCACTGAGGCACCACCGCACCAAAGAAGCAATATACCTACTTCAAAATGAATCGTTAATTTGCACTTGACAATGACAGATCGCAGCCACTCACAAAGTTTGACAACTAAGCAGTACACCGCGTTACATTGATCGTTCGGAGGAAATAAAATTAATTGTACGGTCAATTTAATTATTTGTCAAATGTTAATACTCTAGTAAAGGGTATTATTAGCCCGGGTCATGGAAACACACTGTATGTATAAGGGTTGTATAAACTTATCACAACACGTGCAAGGCAAAATTACACCCGATATTTGAAAATTATCACATACATTTCGGCATGGAGTTAACTCAACTCCATATAATATGCTTATTTACGAGTTAAATTAATTGTGTCAGCAGATGTGTAGCATTTCACTGTAGGTGATATTCAGTAAAGTGAAAATCGATTATCGTCAATAACGGGAAGCTGTTTACTTATTTCCTTACCTATTTATACGAGGTGGAAACAGATGTCGAGAGCGCAGATGTGGTATTAACATAATACACGTATTATTGATTTATTCGCTGCTTATTTTGACTTCAGACTACGCCTGGCGAACCCTCTGGCACAGATGTTTAAATAAGAGCTAAACGTTTTGCTTAGATAGGTACCCATGTCTTCTTTAATAACATAGTAAAGCAATAAGTGCGGATTATGGCTATATAAAAATAAAAATGTGCTGTATTACGTATTTAACCACTCACTTGCTTCATGTAGCTTTTTGTTCGTTACAATGTGCTACTTTGTCATTTGAAGGAGGCACGGTACCTTATACAAATGACGAAATATAACGAACATTGAGACGTTTAGAAACTTCGGCAAAAATGCCACCAAAATTGGGCGGTTGAAACGCTCAGATATTCACCCAAGCTCGTAGTTAGACCCATTGTAACGTTTTCTCGTGTAGAATCCGCAGATTTATTCCCATTGCGAAGTAAAATGGCCGCTTGTAAAAACGGATGCCGGTTATTGCACGTTTGCCCGGATCAAAGATAAATATCCGACCCGGGTAACCCGTTAATTTGACTGGTCATGTACAATGAGGCATTCTGAAATCACACTCGTAAACATACTCTCTTTTGTGTGTTTAATTCTGAAATTCCCTGTTCAGCATTCCAAAATTATGGCTACATTTACATTTATAACTGGTTTTTCTCCTATATTCCCGGAGGATATCTCAAAGTACAAAATGTGTTAAATATAAATATAAATACAGAGTGGTCAAAAAATAGGTGCATTCTGCGGCCAGGGGATTTTCTTATAAATAAGTTCCAGTTTGGGAAGTATTAGATCTAAGTAGGTAGGTACTAGGTATTAACTATATTATAGTATTTAGGTAGGTAGTTATATTTTAAAAATTGGTTGAATAGGTAGTGTTATATTTATGTTCTAAAGTGAATATTTTCGGAGATAATCGCTCCAGAATAAATAAAAAATATTGTGTCTCTCTATCTTATCTTATTGGCGGGGCCCTTACGGATACACTTCGACCCATTGGGATCTTTTGTGTAATTGTGTCTCTCTAACTTTTGATGGGTCCAAAAATATGAAAAAAAAATCAGGAATAGAACACTTTAAAATAAAACTACTATTTCGGACATAATCGGCCGAGCCGTTTTTGAATAACTACGGAACCCTACAATGTGCACGGCCCGACATATTCTTGGCTGGTTTTTTAAACTTTACCCCGCTTTTTAATATTTTTCCTCTAGAAAGAAAAACTAACCCCCTTATTCATAAACGTCTGCTAACTTAACAAGCCGCTAATAATTGTTTGTCCCTTTCGGTCTTAACAATGTGTCCATAAGAGCAAAAGAGAAAAACAATACTTAGCGGCTTGTTAAGTTAACAGACGTTTATGAATAAGGGGGTAAATATTTTTCTCATATTTTAAAGACAAACGGGTCTTAATCGCATAAACTTACGCAGGCAGGTGTCTGCCTGCGACCACGGGTGTAACGTCATGCCCGAAACGTCAGGATATAATTAAACGTAAGTTTACGCGATTAAGACCCGTTTGTCTTTAAAATATGAGTGATAATCGTGAAAGTTTAAATCAATATAAATATTTTTCTATTTGCCATGTTGCAGCCACAGATGCCACATGGCAAATAGAAAAATATTGAAACCAAGAATTGTAAACCTAATCGCAGGCTGTCCGCGCCTCCGCAAATTGACTTCCGGTGTGGCCGCGCCACTTCCGCCGGAAGCGACGCCATATTGCCGGTAGCCAAATGGTTTGGTTTGTGAAACTACATGGAGGAATTTTAGATTTTTACTCGGAATGTTTTCACTGTGAAACTTTATTTATTCTGATGTATTCGAGCCTTTAAAATGTTGCTTGCTTTGTTGATTATTCCTTCGTGGTAAATGTTGCTATTTGTATTTTTTTTTTCCTTTTTTATCCATGGGTCAATGCAACATGTGATGGTTATTTGATTTGAAATTAAGTAAGGAATAAGAATAAAATTTTAAAAATGATGATAACTGCATTTTTTTCAAGAAAATATGTAGTTTTCTGCAAAATTGTGTTTTTTGCCGTTTTTCATAGATATCGTTATTTTTCTGGATTTTTTGGTATCATGTTAGTTTATTTTATTATTGGTAATAAATATCCTGTCTATTAGTAATTACGCTGCGTTTTTTGTGTCAGTTTTAAACGTCTAGACACAAAGTTACAGCTGATTAATAATGTTAACTCTCATAAGTTTTAATGAAAATAAAAAATTCTGTAAAAAAAACGAATGGCTAAAATCCAAAAATAAGAACGGTTTCACCGATAAAATGAGCTGGAATTGATACCCTTTTCGTATGTACAAATTATCGAAAACCACCCTGTCTGTAGTTTACATCCATTATTTAGTTAAGGGCTGATTTTTCAATCGCCAAATAAACCTATCCATTAGTTAAAATTATCACCATCCTTTTCTAAAATCATCAGTTAAAAAAGGACAGGGCTAACATTTATTTGACAGGTACTGTTAACTGGGGATTGAAAAATCAGTCCTAAAAAAGTTAAAATTAGCATTGTTATACTGCTTTCGTAATAGAACTTGCAAATTGTCGAACATTCTTACCATTGCTTTCAGTTCAGCATGAAAAACATTCGTATTTACATTCACCAAAATCGCAAACTAACTGCACTCGGTTTGAAACAACTCTGAGCTACCCGCAGGGCCACAATTTATACGCGTCTACACTACAACAAGTGGTCGACCGTTAAATAATTCAAAATGGCCGACTCGCACGCTTTCAATTATTTTCATTCCACGAACAAATATTTGCAGGCCATTAACGAAGTTTGAATCGTATTCAATTACTAATTAAGACGAAAATGGAATTTAAATGCATGAAAACTAAATTTGAGTAAAATAATAAAGTCCAAATTCGTATTTTCTTGAAATGCTGAGCGAATTTCGACTTTAAATTGTGGTAGTTAGGTTTGTATAGTGTTTTAGTAATTGGATGAGAATTTACGCTTCAAAGAATCGTGGGAAATATTGTTGAAGAGTGTTTTAACTACTTTGATAAAACGGACTCGGAAAATGATTTTAATACTAGCTAATGTGCATCTTATACCTGTGTAGATAATTAAACTTATCATTGCGACACAGTGAGGAAATGCCACCAGCATCCTCGGTATAATGCTACAAGGGCCAATATAAATAAATAATCGCCGGCATTAGATTTAGGTACTACCTGTATATAACAGACTGTATTTTTTTTCAGAAAATTTTTTTTCAAAATTTTGGCGAACATGTTTCTTCTATCGTATACAAATAATTATTTTGTTTTCCCTATAGAAAGTTGGGCATTATTAGCCTTCGGTGATCCATCACAAGCTGTGACGTTTCCTCCTCGTATTTCCTCAAGGATCCATCAGATCGCTGATTTTCCACGCACAATCGTTAATTTAGGGTGGCTGTATCAAACCGTCTGTCAGCGTAAAATCATTCGTAAACATTTGTGTTTTTGTATGGCACTACTACTACTACAGGCCTTGTACATCTTTGTAGATGATTTAAACAGCGTCTATTTGTAAAAAACATCGTTTTTCGTGGCCAATTCGGGAAAGGCACATGCGTCCACATTTGCGACACACATGTTGATTTGTATGGCAATTTACATAATAAATCTGTTGGGTAATGTTGATTGCCACGTGGTGAAGGCATCAGCAGTAAGAATACATTTGTCACCACTCCAACTCTTCCCGTAGGCATCGTAAGAGTCGACTAAGGGTAATATTAATGTGTCTGACCATTAATTCATGAAATTTGATGATGGACAGCAGTGTTCGTGGGCACACTATTGCGATCGCCAAGGTTCACCCTGTCTTGGCATAATTATTTTATGAATAATTCTATACGGCATAAACTATGTAGTCATAATGGGCTTTGTGCAGAAACTGTTTTGGTATACTCAACTTTAGCATATTTCATTGTGGCAGATTTCGAGTTGTTCGAATATTACGTAAGCATAATTTGATGCTCCCGCCTTCTTAGTCTTCTGACCTAAACTATCCGAGTCGGATCTGCCCCGGAAGGTTTTGTTCGCTCGCTCACTGCAGAAATTTTCAGCCTCACAACAAATTCTGCCTGACGAAAAATGCATGCAAGTAGTTTCGAACATGTAGCATGTATGCCAAGATAGTTTCGGGCAAAAAAATGTTCGAAATATTGTTAATATGCCAAGTGATTTTTCTGCCTCATTAAGATTATGCCAAAATAGTTTGTGCCAAGTCTGTTATGTCCTAATCGTTTCGGACAAACAAAATTATGCCAGATAGAGGAAACCCGATCGCCAAACCATTGCCTAGCGTGGCAATTATGGGTATTTACCTCCTAATGCGTCTAAATTTATAGTTAATAGGAAAGGCCTACATCCCGCCGTGGACTGAGATAGGCTGACGACGTGTGATGTATGTTCAGCACTGCTATGATATTCTCTTATTCATACATTCGACGCTGCGTTCGTCAACGAGCTGGACGACGAGACAGCCTTCACTTCGACGTAGTGCGCAGCGCTGCGAAAAACGGTATTCACTAACGTAGAACAGCTCGTCGTCGAACTGTAGGCGGTATCTCTCGGCGCAGTGTAGTCCCAGCTCACGCCTCATTCGTCGCCGAGCGCTAGTGTCGTTTAAATTGCATTAGTGAATACCATTTTTAGGCTCCACACTGCCGCAGCGCTGACACAGCGCTGTTAGCAAGGCGGTTTCCTTAGTGAATAACACTGCTGGACGTCTTTCAGCTGATGATGAATGAGGTCTATGTCCAGCAGAAGCGGTGGTGGCTCAGTGGTTTAGACGTTTGACTTTCAATCCGGAGGTCGTGGGTTCAAATCCTGGCTCGTACCAAGAGTTTTTTTGAAACTTATGTACGGAATATCAGATGATATTTACCATTAGCTTTCGGTGAAGGAAAACATCGTGAGGAAACCTGCATACATCCGCGAAGAAATTCAAAGGTGTATGTGAAGTTCCCAACCCGCTTACGACCAGCGTGGGCACTATAGCCCAATCCCTCTCATATATGAGAGGAGGCCTGTGCCCAGCAGTGGGACATTATATAGGCTAAAATATTATGTCCAGCAGTGGACTGTTATAGGCTTTGTGTGCTTGTGCCTTTTTTATTTGTACATCATTTGGCCTTGAAAGTCTATTTATATCAGACCATACAAGCAGTGTTAGGAGGGGGGAGACAGCGTTTCTCATGGCTGTGTAGGCCAATACGGGAGGCATAGGCCAATATTTGTACCCTACCCCTACCTTAATGGGATCTTCTTGTTTCAGACGATGAGCTGGTCTTCCGAGACCGCTGGGGAGGCCTCACGCTGTTTAACGTGCGCAACTTCACGACGAGATTGCTGATGAACAACTCCACTTTTGTAAGTAAATGTTTCATGCACACTATATTTATTTTTTGTCGATCTTCACTCATATTTTAACGACAAACACGTCTTTGTAAGCTTTGAGTCGATTGCAAAATAGGGATGATGACTGTAATTAAAATAAATTATTTAACATTATGCACCACATAATACACGAAGAAATTATGACTAAAATGTAGATTGCAATAATTTTTGTACAGAACATTTATTTAATAAATTAAAAAGAAGTTAAAAGAGTAGGTCAATTGGCAGTACTCAAACGTGACGTCACTTTTGAGTATTTCATATAAAATTCCATAGTGGTGATCGTTTTGACAGTTGGAAAAAATACGCTGATTTGATTTGCCTGTCATCATGCCTATTATAGGTACATAGTTAAGACCTTAATCAAAACAAAGTCATACTAATTATAGTGTGTACTCTGTCCAATAACCTCTGGCAGTAGAAAAAGGCGTCAAATTGAAAAAATATAGGCATATTGCTTGCATAGGAAATTTGAATTATTCACCTTTTTTCACTGCCTATTGTTACAGAAAATTTTACTTCGTATCACAAATTGTGACGTTTAATTTTGTTTTTATTAAAGGCCTTTAACCATGTATATTGTTACATTACGATAAAAACGAAAAAAATGAAGTTCGAAACGAGTGGAGATAAATTTAAGCACGACCGAAGGGAGTACTTTAAATCGACACGAGTTACGAATTTCGTGTTTGCACGTGTTGTTAATGATGATGTTTCTTACAACTCGGCCATCCACGAGGGGCCGCACATAGTGTGCCACTAAGAGGGATAGACATAGTCACTTACTACTAAGAAGAAAGTGCCACACAGGCACTTAGTGACGTATTCAACGCATTTCAAGTATGATGTTTCTTACAACTCGGCCATCCACGAGGGGCCGCACATAGTGTGCCACTAAGAGGGATAGACATAGTCACTTACTACTAAGAAGAAAGTGCCACACAGGCACTTAGTGACGTATTTAACGCATTTGTCTGGCACTTACATTTAGCATCTAATGCACACACACACAAAAAATAGTGGCACAGTGATAAGGACGGACGATTATCGTTCCTTTTCACTTCCACTAGTAAAAAGTTTCATAAGACCATCCCTTTCGTTCTTGCTATTATTATAACGTTGTCAAATCCATATTAATCCTACATTCATGGCCATCCATTATAATTTAGTGAGTCCTCTCACTAACTACATGTACTGTTAGATACAAAAGTGCGTGACGAATTCCGGAATGGATTCGTCCAAACATAGATAATCTTATACTAGTACACTTAAAATTTCCAAGCAATTAACAACAAGTAACTTTAAATTTGGTGGGTCAGTTATCAGTATCACAAAGACTTCTTGAGAATAAGGAGTAACATTTTACTTTTATTAACAACACAAACAGTAATGATTTCGACGGCCCCTACGTAAACTGTCGTAAGTTAAAAATGGCAAGTTTACAGGAGAGCACTTTAAAGTTTGAAATATGTATGGTGGTCACATAGTTCAATGGATTGCTTTGAAAATTGGTATAAACAATAACAAAGAAATTGTCTTTATAGTGATATAATTACTTTTCTGATATATTTCATATTTTTGCCGGAATTGCACTTACGACAGTATATGACGGAGAAGAGTATGTAAAAATTGTGGTATGTATTACTAACGTCACTTTACGCTGGTGGTCATATATGGTCATTGATCGTAAGTCATACATACTACAGGTTACGTCGGAATTATGCGTGTAAGTTTTGTCGTGTCTGTTATTCACTACATTATTTTGCGGAAACATTATAAAAACTTCTTGTTAGTTACTATATTATGCCATTTAACAAATAATTTAATAGTATTTTTATGGAACTCTGATGAAATATTTTGAGAAAATTAAGCTGGTGAATATTTTTTTTGTATGTTTTATTATGAAAAATAGATCAGGTACAGTATTTTTGTACCGTTTCTGGAAAATGTCGTGTTGAATGAAGACGAGATTATGTAGTTGAGTTACATGCAGCTTATTTGTTTGCGAGTACTGGGAACTATAAAAATAGTTAAAGATATTGTAGCTCGTAACTTCTTACCTACTGTGCACATGAAATTCATCGAAAATTTCCTGAATAGTTGCTATTTCGTTTGGCGAGGGGAGACGTTTATTATTTGCAGATGCAGATTGAAGCAAAAAGTTCTCTTATAATGTAGTTTTGGTACTGGTCAACATGTTCGTGGATAAATTTGAGCAGAGGGCATTCGAGAGTTGTCTGAATAGGCTGAGATGCTGATTACGAAATGTGGATGACGTTTTTGCTGTAATTCCTCATACAATTTTTGATGTGTTACTAACCGATCTTGATGTGATGCATCTCAGAATAAAGTTCACAATTTATAGAGAGGTCGATGGGACACTTCGTTATCTTGATGGGTTAGTAATGCTAGGTCAGAATGATCATCTGTCACAAAAAGTCTATAGAAAAGTTACCTGCTAACTGCCTTATACCATTATCTCACAAACCTGTTTTCGCGGAGCTCTGTGATTCACAATACATGCGAAATGAGTTTATATCGTTTATTCACATCACATTATTGGCCTATTTCAGTCCACAGCTGGACACAGGTATCTCCTATTACCTCCTGTTATCAAAATTATTACAAATGTTGCAACATGTCAGACGAGACGAGACGTTGGAGAGGTTGGAGAGGAACATATATGGTTGAAGACAAAGTCAGCGTAGCTCAGGGACATTTCGACATCACCACACATTAGACAGGGCACCAGCATTCTTGCCTCATATTATTACAAACAAAATTGGACGCCTATTACGCCGGAGGTTTATCATTAAGATCATTTTGCGTCCTCACACCAATACGAGTACTTTTTACGCTCTCCAAAGGATGGGAATTCACTTGGCAGCTCGGGTGTTTATGAGATTCCGTACGACTTTGGTAAAGAACGACGTAAGGAGTCTACAAGACTCGAAGCACATATGGAGTGTCAAGGACAGGGAGATAGACAACTCGGCTGTGGTG